>JAJTUV010001878.1:182500-250378 GCA_021653895.1 Mastomys natalensis | reverse complement strand
ATATATCTGTTTCTATTCATGAGAAAACTCAGAGAAGTTGAGTAGCTTCCTATGATTTCACAGTAGAGTCAGAATTGAAGTCCCAGTCAATGGCTCCAATGCCCACTCCTTCCCAGGCTGCCTCAAGGTTTCCTGAAAATTCAGGGCTTCAATCAGCAGGAGCCATTTAGAGAAAAGTTCTCAATGGCAGAGAAAAGAAAAACATCATCCAAAAGATGAAATTTCAATGTTGAAGGTTGAAAACCAGGGTGGCCACCTTGACCAGTGTGAACTCTGGAAGGAGACTACAGTTGAACTCCCAGAGACTCCATGCATCCAGGAGAATTCGACTTCACCCAGTGTTTGTCTCCTGGAGTTCTAGGACAGGTATGTGCTTCACACAGTTCTGGGGTTTGGGGCTAGAATCAGCATTTTAGCAGAACTGTGAGCACTCTGAAGGTTGTAGAGGAGAATACCCCCTTACCCCTCCAGTTCCTGCTGGAACATAACAAGTTCAACACAAGCTTGGGCTATATAAAACTGTCTAAAAGAAAAAGGTAACCTGGAGGCTGGAGAGATGGCTCAACATCTAAAAGCACTTGCTGCTCTTGCAGAGGTCCAGAGCTCAATTCCTACTGCCCACGTAGGCCATCTCAAATAAATCTTTCCTTTTAAAAATGAATTATTTGATTATCTCAGTGACTTACAAAGCACCCGACTCACAAGTAATTTAAAAAGGGATCAGGGCCTCCTGGTGGAGGGCATGACATAAGGCAGTTTCTCTGTCCTTCCTTCCCTTGAGAGCTGTGACCTTTGGGGTCTATGTGCTGCTCCTCCCATCCATTTGTGCAATGTGTTTATATATACATGCATAGACGAATATGAGCACTGTGTGTGTGTGTGTGTGTGGCGTGCGCACGTGCGCACACGGGCTGTGTTGGCAAGTTGACAAATATTCTTATCAATGAGGCATCTCTCCTGCCTCTTTTTTTTTTTTTTTTTTCCTTTTTGGTAGTCTCAGATAGCCCAGGCTGACCTTGAACTTGCTACGTAGCTCAGGATGACTTTAAACTCCTGATCCTCCTGTCTCTGTGTTCCAGGTGTTTCCAAGTGTTGAGTTCCTAGGTATGCACCACTACATTGGGGATATGTGGGTAAAGTGTGTGTGTGTGTGTGTGTGTGTGTGTGTGTGTGTGTGTGTGTGTGTGTGTGCTGGAGGTCAACACCAGATGTCTTTTTCAATCTTTCTTCATCTAAATTTTTGAAACAGAGTCTCCTGTCTCTGCCTCCCCAGAGCAGGGTGATAGATAGACTCTGTTTTTTACATAGGTGCTGAGATGCAAATTCAGCCTTATTTCGCTCAACAAGCAGGCTACTCCCCAACCCCAGATACACACTTTTGAGATGGCATAGCAGAATAGAAAGAAATGAAGGAGAGACCCAGATGGCCAAAGTTCAAATCCCATTTCTGCCACTACTGCTCTGTGCCTTGGAAAAACTACCTCCCTGTATTGGCCTTGTCTTCTCTGTGTGCAGTGTGGGGAAATCCTGGTGTTTCGTTCATCAGGGTGTTGGACAGATGAGGATCAGCTTACACTTTCCGCCGGATGTGTGGAGCACACTGCTTCATGAAACGGATGCAATAGGACCAGTTACCTCAGGCTCTTCCCACCATGGCTACCCTACGACGATGAACTGTACCCACAAACTGTGAGTCCGATTAAAGCCTTTCTTCCCGAAGTTGCTTTTGTCGGGTAGTCTGTCACATTCATGTCACCTGGCAGAGGAAGTGAGTAGATCACGAGGGTAGAACTCTCAAGAATGAGAGTAGTAAATCCACCATTGTGCTACACCTGCAACCCTAGCATCTGAAGGCTATAGCAAGCAGACTTAGTTTAAGGTCAACTAGGGAGACATAGTCACACTATTTCAAAAGCAAAGAAGGAAACAGAATTAATGTCCTTTTAAACGTCTCCTCGGAGATCTGCCCCATCCTTTCTATCATAGGAGGTCATGGCCAAAATGTATCATCTGTGACCCTCACACGGGTGTGCCCATGTGTTGATACTTAGCTTTCTTAGCCAGCACAACTGGGAAAAATTAAGGGTGCAGTTTTTCTTTGTGTTCTGAGATGAAGTCTTACACACTTCAGACTGGACTAGAACTTGTCATGGAGCCAAGGATGACATTGAACTCCTGATTCTTCTGCCTCTACTTCCCAATAACTAGGGTTACAGCTGTGGGTGCCCATACCAGGTCTGAAGAGTGCTAAGGTTGGGACCCAGGACTTTGTGCTTGCTAGGCAAGCACCCTACCAACTGAGCTCCATCCTTAATTCAAGGGTGTATGGCTCATAAGCCACAGAGTGTATGATGTTTCTCATAGAAACTCACATAGACCAAGAAAGAGTGTGATTACTCCTCATGGATTTCCTCCCACCCAAACCACAGATGCGCTCGCTCGATCTCATCAGCACCATGCTGTCTCAGTTACCTTATCTCCACAGTAATAATAAAGAAACCTCTGTGAGTTCCCTACCTTTATTGTTGGTCTTCAGAACTGAGTTGGCTAGTGGCAGCCCTTTGCTAGTCTATGTTTTTTATTATTTTTTATTTTTATTTATTTATTTATTATTTTGAGACAGGGTCTCCCTAGGTAGCACTGACTAGACTGGAACTCACAGACATCTGCATGCCTCTCTCTCTGGGTGCTGAGATTAAAGGCATGCATCATCATCATACCCAGATATTGTTCCAGGTACATTTTACAATCAGCATGATTGATTTGCACACACACACACACATGCACACACGCACACGAGATTTTGCTTGCAATATTTTGAACAATTTCAAGTCTTTTCTCTTCATTCAAACTAACAAAAGACAGGGTCCCTCAGCCTGTCACTTTTGGGCTGTTCTAGTGTTTTCTTTAGTCTGGGGTCCCTAATCAAAAATGGGGTTAGCCTCTTCCTATTTCCTCAGTCATTGAATCTGATGGACTGCGGCTAAAAAACTATCTCCCAGTTTATTCTTGACAGTATGGCCTTCATTCTCCGGGCCATGTTCTCACTGCCTGGCACTCCATTTTTCCCCTCAACTGGCATCTCTACATCCCCTTCACCTCTCTGCCACCTCAGCTGAAAGCCAAAGACCCTTTAACTTTACATGAGTGTATTTGTATTCAGGACACTCCACTTCCATCTTCCTTCTCCCTGCAACTGACCGCTGTCCTAACATCTCAGCTCCCTGTCCCAATACACAAAGCCACAGACACTCCCCAGTCCCTGAAAGGGATGCCAATGTTCTGGTGTCCTTCCTTTCCCAGTCTCCAAGTTGCTGGCTTCTGCAGATGGGGGAAATATAAGGTGTGAGGCCCCAGAAAGTTCATAAACTTTTATGCAGATTGGTCTTAGTCTGGTTTAAATTAGGCAACAAAATAGAATTTCCAGATGTTCTATTTGGAATTAACTTGGCTACAGAGAAAGGGCTACTAGGAGGAGGAGGTGGTAACGGGCTATTTTTACATTCTGGGGGGTGGTCACCCAAGGCATATGGACTTGATTAAAGAAAAGAACCTGCTGGCTGGCACATTAAGAATACTGCTTTCCTTTATTCTGGCTGGTGCTGCTCAAAGACTCAGACACTCTTACACCACCGGAAAGATAAATACCCAGGGCATCTTGTTTTGTTCCTGAGGTCAGCAAAGATTTCGGTCTGATCTAGGGGACTCTGAGGACCATACCAGAGCTTCCCAAACATGAACATGTGTGTAAATTTTCATGGGATCTTGCTAAAGGGCATAGTCTGCTCCATGCTGAGGGCATGCTGCTGCCCCACAAGATACATGTTGTACAGAGGTTGGGGCACTGACTCAGTGGGTAATGTACTCATTGTGTAAGAATAAGGACCTGAGTTTGATCCTCAGAACCCACATAAAAAAGGAGGAGAATTACAGGGGTCATGACCTTGTAATCAATCAATCAATCAATCAAGCCCTGGGGATGCAGAAGCAGGAGGATTCTGATGCTTGTTCACCAGCAAGTCTACCAGATTCAATGGGCTCCAGGTTTAATGAGAGACCTTGACTCAAAAAATAATGTGATATTGGGCACTGTGGTGCAGACTTTTAATCCCAGCACTTCAGAGACAGAGTATCTCCAAGTTCAAGGCCAGCATGGTTAGCAAAGCAAGTTAAAGGCCAGCCAGGTTAGCTTAGAGAAATCCTGTTTGAAAATGTAACTCAATGATTTTGGTGAAGATTTTTTTGTCTCATAATTTTTTGTCTCTAATGTATTTTTTTCCTTACTGGTTATTTGCTTATATATATGGTTTCCAGTTTTGTGTTTTTATGGGTTTTCTGTGCATATGTCCCTGAATGTGATGTGTCTCTCATGCTTTTTTGGGGAGTTCCACCCCACCTCATTTTGTTCTATTCTGTTTTGTTTGTTTGTTTTATTGCCTATTTGTTTTATAAAGAGAAAGAAGTTGTGGGGTGAGATGGCTGGGGAAATGGGAGGCTCTGGAAGAAGATAGGGAGAATAAATTATATGAAAAAATTTATTTTCAATTAAAAATAAATAATAATAAATAGATCATTAAGGAATACATTTAGTTCTAGCTTCTTCATACATGCACACATGTGTACAAACACATATGAAGATGTATACACATATAAGTAAATGAAGTTAACAAGATGGCTCAGAGCCATGCAACCAAGTCTGACAGCCTGAATTCAATCTCTGGGATCCACATAATGAAAGAGAGATCCACCCCTTCAAGTTACCCCATACACTACACATGGCATAAACATATACACTCACATACAAATAAACACAATTGAAAACAGATAGATGATAGATCGATCGATCGATCGATAGATAGATAGATAGATAGATAGATTATAAATAGATAAGATGGACAGATGATGGATAACAGATAAATAATAGATTAGATGGATAGATAGATAGATAGATAGATAGATACTATAGATAGATAATATAGATAGATACTATAGATAGATAATATAGATAGAAAGGTGGATGGATAGATGGTAGATAGCCAACCATAAAGTTGAGGCTGGAGGGAAAAGGCACGAATGAATCCACATAATGCAGGTAAACAGATGAGGCAGAAGCAGGAGAATGGAGGAAGCCATACCTATATGGAGGGAACTTTCACTTTAGGGTGAGGAACTTTGGGCCAAATCAGGCAAAGAAAGAAAGAAAGAAAGAAAGAAAGAAAGAAAGAAAGAAAGAAAGAAAGAAAGAAAGAAAGAAAGAAAGAAAGAAAGAAAGAAAGAAAGAAAGAGAGAGAGAAGGGCATAAGGGCACCGAGAAAGGAGGCAGAGAGCTTCTCTCTTTCCAGAATCCCAAAGAAAGGAAATGTGGGGAGGACACTTCAGGGGAAAGCCTGGAGTTGTTTCCCATGTCTACACCAATCTAAGAAAGCTTCTAAAAGGATGGCATAGAGTTCCTTATACCTGAACAGTGTTACTGGGCCAGGAGTGTAGGAGTGGAGGCTTCTCTGGAAGGAGACACCGGTATTTCAACACAAGGTCTCTTCACTATAGGATGGAAAAGCTGAGGTCAGGCCAGTTGTAAGGGTCTACATCATTTAATCAGTTGGATCATGCTGAATGAGTGTCCTCCTCTGTGCCGCACACTGTGCTATGTTCTCGTGGAAAACTATTGTGCCACCAGTTGCCTCCGGCCTCAGATAAACCAGTCCAGCCTCTACATTCTCCTGTGGAACCTAGATACTTTCAAGGAGCTGAATACCCAAGGGAGTTAGAGCCATACTTTAGCCCTGAACACAGGGCACATCTCGCTGGCATGTCAAACAGGTCAGGTGAGAATCGGAGCCCTAGTGGGTCTGATGGGAAAATGCACTGGAACCAGAGCACTCTTGAGATTCTGTTGTTGAACCTCAACATTTTAAAGTGAGGGACCCTGGGCTGGAGAGCAGCAGCTTCTCCAGTCTGTGGAACACATAGGCAGGCTAGAATCAGGGTGTGTAGATGAATAGGAGCTTGGTGAAAACACTGGATCATGGAGCACCTATTCCACCCCGGGCCACTCCACTAAACACTTTTACTAGATAACCTGACAGCAGCCACCACTACTGAGAACCACTGGTCACAGGCTTAGAACCTGACAACCACAATCAGGCTGGAGCCTCACAGTGACATTCAGAGGAAGCCATTTTTCCAAGCACTACCTGAGAGCAATGAGGTTAAAGGACCACAATAAAGCATCCAAGTCCTGCACCTGGAAGTCACTTCCACCCACCCACCCACCCACCCACCCACCACTGAACTCTGAACCTTTGAAGTACAAGCCCATGACCCAAAGCCCTCACTGAAGCAGGATGGGAAGGCAAGGGAACCCTTGGGGACATGAGAAGGAGAAAGGAGCCACTCACAGGCATCTGGTTGAAGCTCCCCACCCACTGGCAGAGAAACAAGAACTTCAGCATAGTTAGTAACTGCTTGAGGCTTTTCTCCTTCTCACCTATAAACCTACACTTTCCTAGGACTCCCGACATGAGTCTCATTTACAGAAAAATATGTACTAAGCCCTTTGTTCAACCCTAGTAGGCTCCTGGTTTTACCTATCAGATTAGAATCATGTCAAAAATGTCCCTGGGGTGACCCTATAAAGAGGGAAGAGAGTGGGGAAGAGAGGGCGTGATGGTTTGTATATACTTGGCCCAGGGAGTGGCACTATTACAAGGTGTGGCCTTGTTGGAGTAGGTATATCACTGTGGGTGTGAGCTTTAAGACCCTCATCCTAGCTGTCTGGAAGCCAATATTCTCCTAGCAGCCTTCAGATGAAGATGTAGAACTCTCAGCTCTTCCTGCACCATGTCTACCTGGATGCTGCCATGTTCTTACCTTGATGATAATGGAGAACCTCTGAACCTGTAAGCCAACCCCAGTTAAATGTTGTCCTTGTAAGAATTGCCTTGATCATGGTATCTGTTCACAGCAGTAAAACCCTAAGACAGGGTTTCTTAGCAACCTCTTGAGATATACTCTGAGAGCCACCACAAAAGTATGGATGGCAAAGGCTGAGACCAGATAAGCTGAGGAGCTTGTATCATACTTGAGCATGTCTTGATCTCTGTGAGTCTCTTGGAAAAGCCCACACCCATGTTCTCAGGTATGCCTCACTTTCTTCTGAACCCCTCTCCTTCTCTTAACCCTCAAGCTTGTCTTAAAGCCTATATTAAAATATTGTTTTAAAAAAAACATCTCCAACTCTGCTTCACAAACCAACTAGCTTTGAAGTTTCATTCTATGTTAAATTCTGGTTTGGCCTAAGTCAAGGTCTCTAATAGTCTGGAGGAGCTCCTAGGGCTGTTGAGAGTGACTGTGGAGTTGATTCTTTGTCCCTCACCACTGACAATCACCCTGGCTCTGCAGGCTAGATGTAGTCTCTGTTCTACATGTGTGTGTGTATGCATGTTTGGGCACATGCATGAGGAGGTCTGTGTGCATCTGGTTGTGTGTTCATATGGAGGCCTGGGCTTGACATCTGGAATCACCCTCCATCACTCTTCTGATTCATTCATTGAGACAGCATCTCTCACTAGAACACAGAGCTGGCTGAGACAGCCAGTCTCACTAGTAAGCTTACTGTGGGTTTCTTAGTCTTTGAAACTGGGATCACAGGCAGGCCACCATGCTCACTTGTCATTTATGTGTTATGAGAATCCAAACTCCTGTCCTCATACTTGCAAGGGCCAGTGTTTGAACCACATAACTGACCTCCCAGCCCATGTAGTAGTCACCTTTTCAGGTTTACATGGTCTAGAAGCAAGATGCATTCAGTAAAATTTGGAACTCAGGTCTGTCCTGGATCATGTGGTGGAAAGTTTTCTCAGGGTGCTGAGCAGTAGTAGCAAGCTAAAGTCAGCCCCATGATCATGAGGAGACAGAACCAACAAAGCAGACTGTGTTCTAAGCTGTGGTGGAATGTACACTGTCTATGGTGTTCTGTGTTCACCTGTCTTTTAGTGGAGCTGAAAACTGAACACAGGGCCTTGTACTTTGTAAGCAGGCTATAAAGTAAAGAAAAACAAACAAACCAAGGGCTTACTATGTAGCCCTAGCTATTCTGGAACTTGCTCTGTAGACCAGGCTGGCTTCTTACTCAAAGAGATCCCTTGCCTCGGCCTCTAGAGTGCTGGGATCAAAGGTGTGCAACACCAAACCTATGGGTGTCTTCAATGCATTTCAATTTTGGTATTCCTGATTTAAGGATGAAACCCCATAAGATGTCAAGGAGATTCTCTATTAGCTCACTTTTTATTAATGACAAAACCAAGGTGCCTTAAAGCAAAATTGCCACCAAGGTGTTCACAGAGTTAGCAGGTGACCAATGAGACCATATTCTTATTCTTACATCACTAGAACACCCTGGCTCCCCAAAACATGGAAGAGAAGTTAGAGAGGTTTTATATATATGTGTGTGTGTGTGTGTGTGTGTGTGTGTGTGTGTGTGTGATGTGTGTGTGTATTATATATGTATATATAGTATATACATATATAATTTATAAATAATAAAATGTAAATTATGTATATTATATATATATATGTATATAGTCTCATGCCATCTTAGTGGTCCCAGATAACAACTAGTCAGCACATTACCACCTTCTGGAATCTTATAGGAAGCTTATTGAGAGACAATAGTAGTGTTCTTGTGTTTGGCATGGACCAAATTGTGGAATACTGAAGTGTATACAGAAGCCAAATGGCACTCCAGAATAGTTGCCTTACCTGGCCATACCACTGTTCCTCTGGCATACTCAGACTCTCATCTCCTTCTAACTTCTTACAAACAACCATGGTTCTCAAGGTATCCTCTAGGATGCACACACATGCACACTTTCATATGCAAGCATTTAGACCACTGGGTTATTTGTGCCAAAGCCATGTATACTAATTAATTTTAACTATCAACCTGACATAACTTAGACTCGCCTGAGAAGAAAGTCTTAATAAGGAATTATCAAGCTCATGTTGCCCCTCAGGCATGTATCAGAGGAATCATCTTGATTATTAATATGTGTAGAAAGACCCAGGCCACTGTGGGCAGCACCATTCCCTAGGCAGGAAATGCTGGACTGTATTCAAGAGGGGAAAGCAAGCTGAGACAAAACAAGCAAACAAGGATTCATGCATGTGTTTGCATTTATTCTCTTTTTGCTCTTGACTGTGAAAGTAATGTGCCTCGCTGTTTTGAATTCCTGCCTTATCATTATTCCTGTTCCATCTCAAAGATAGACTGTGACCTGGAAGTGTAAGCCAAATAAACCCTTTCCTAGCCTAAGCTGCTTTTGTCAGGGTATTTTATCATAGAACTGAAACTAGAGCATCATGTCTCACCCCTTCCTGCTTCTGTGCTTTTTCCTAGCCAGCAGTTCCTCCTTCTACTCTCTTTCTTTCCCATGACCTATTCATTCTCCAAGGCTCACTCACCCTTAGCACCTCATTCCCAGACAGCACTGTGCTCACTCCTCCCTTGCAACAAATTATTCTCTTAAATCTTCCCAAAACCTCACTCATTCTTCATTTCAGTTTCCCCTGGGGCCTGGCACCTATTTTCTTGGAATCTGGTTCATTTGTCCCGGTTTAAGGAGAAAAAGATGAGAGGAGTTCATCCCAGCAGCCGCCCTCTGCCAGGCGCTGTCCCAGCAGACAGTGGCAGCTTATTAATGTTTGCTGAGTTTGAATCACCGTGTGTTCAGAATGTGTACTCACCAGCTGCCCAGATGCACCCCACACAGCTCCAGGATGGAGTGTTGCCAGCTCAGACCGAGAGATTGTCTAGGCAGCAGATCCCTGAGCCATAGTGTGGCACACCCTGGGAGGGAGCCCTCAGATGCTAGATAGTAAAAGGAGCTTGCATGTTCGTTGTGATGGGTTAGTAAATGTTTAACAACTGGCTCTCCAGGAAACAGCAAGCCCTAGTTTATAGCATTGGCTCATTTCTACAGCGTAAATGGAACCATATTCACTGATTCCAAGAGCCCAAGTGACATCACCGAGTGTTTTGTTTGAAGAGATGTTGGCAGGCTCTGTGGGTGGATGAGAGGCATCCCCATAGCTCCCCCCACAGACCGTCAGCAGGCATCATGTTCAACCTATGCCCCACTGACATGTCACATGTGACAGAAGAAGGCTATGCTATAAATGTGGTCCAACACAAAATCACAAACTTACTTAAAACACTATGAGATTTGGGAAGTATTTGTGTATGTGTGGTATGTGTATTCAAGTGTATGTAGCTACACAGGTATGTGAGGGTAGAGGCCAGACAACAATCCTGAATGTTGTTCCTCAGATTCTGTCTTAGTTTCGGTTACTATTGCTGCAGTGAAACACTATGACCAAAGCAACTTGGGAAGAAAAGAGTTTATTTGGCTCACACTTCCTAAAGTCTGTTTATCATTGAAAGAAGTCAAAACAAGAACTTCGAACACAGAACTTGGAGGCAGGAGCTGATGCAGAAGCCGTGGAAGGGTGCTGCTTACTGGCTTGCTCCCCAGGACTAGCTCAGCCTGCTTTCTTATAGAACCCAGGACCAACAGCCCAGGGGTGCCCCACCCCACAGGGGACTGGGCCCTTGCCCATCAATCACTAATTAAGAAAACGCCTGCAGCCTGATCTTACAGGGGCATCTTCTTAGGTTCCCTCCACTCAAATGACTTTAGCTTGCATTGAGTTGACATAAAATTATCCAACACAGGTGCCACCCACCTTGTCTTTTGAGACAGTTTCTCATTGTCCTAGAGTTTCACAAATGAGCTAGGCTGGCTTCCTAGTGAGCCTTGGGGTCTGCCTGTCTCTGCCTCCCCAGTGCTAGGATTACAATGACACACTACCACATCTTGATGTGTGGGTTCTTGGGATACAAACTCAGGTCCTCGTGTTTGCGTAGCCAGCACTTCTGACTAAGCCATCTTCTCTCCATCTTGTGATTGTTTGGGGTTTTTTTATTATTATCATTTTGTTTTTTTAATTTGATCACATCATTTCTCCAGCATAAATTTTATAAGTACAACATCATAATGTCAAAAGGTTCAATGTGTCTGAAAGGCATGCAGCCCCTGCTACTATCTCCATATAGAATTTATGATTCTGATACCGGCAACTACTGGCATTGTCATAACATTGCATCTCTTTCTCATACCTCTGTGTGCAGGGTCTTATTACCATCTAAGTTACCATTACACAATTCTGTGTGTGAATTCTTTCAATAGTCTGTGTCTACCATGACACTTTCTCCTCTTGTTCTATTCAACCTCACCATGTGCCAGCCACAGTAACCTGCTAAACACACAGCCAGACCCTATAACTCATTAGATTCAGCAGGCTAGTGGGGCTCAGGGTCGGGGTTAAGGGAATAGCCTTATCTGTAAAGTGCTTGCTGTGTAAGCATGAGATCATGAGCATATAAAGTCAGAGCCTCAAAGTCCAGGTTAATAAAAAATAATCATAATAAAGCCAGGGATGGTACTGTCAGATTGTAATCTAGATCCTGGAAATGAGGGGATAGGTGGGTCCCCAAGGTTGACTGGTCATCCAGCCTAGGCAAGGCAACAAGCTCCAAGCCAAGTAGAAGACCATGTCTCAAGAAATAAGATAGACTACACCAAAGGAATGATGTCCAAGGTTGACCTATGGCCTATGGTCTCTGCACATGTTTCTCTCTCTCTCTCTCTCCTCTCTCTCTCTCTCTATATATATATATATATATATATATATATATATATATATATATCCCTCTCTCTCCTTCTCTATCCCCTCTTCTCCCCTTCCCTCCCTCTGTCTCTCTCTGTCATTGCTTTCATGACCACTCATATGAGGCCACTAGCTATCTAGTCTGTTCCCTGCTGGCTCAGCTCCTGGCGAAATCACACTGACCAGTTTTTGGCTTTGTTTGCTTGATGTGGGACTTGCTTTTGTTTTTGACTCTGTCCAGATTCCTTCTGATGCTCTGATGCTGGAGCCCTTCATCCTCCGGTTTCCTGTCACTATTCCTCCTCCCTTACCTCCATTCTCAAGCTTCAACTCAGAGCTTTCTTCCTTAAAGTGCAATCATCACAACGACCATCTCTCTACCAAAATGTGAATTACATTTTTGTTGCAACAAAATATGTGACCAGAACAACCTAAGAAAGGGTTTATTTTGGCTCAGAGTTTCAGGGGACAATAAAAGGCACAGCAGCAAAGTCCTGGACTTGATCTCCAGCACTGCATGAACTGGTTGTGGTGGCACACGCCTCCAATCCTAGCACTCTGTAGACAGAGGCAGGAGGCTGAAAAGAGGATATAAAGTTCCAGATCACACTTGGTTATGTACTGAGTCGGAGGCCAGCATGGGCTGTCTAGACCTATCATGGGAAATGGAAGGAAGGAGGGAGAGAGGGAGGGAGGGAGGGAGGGAGGGAGAGAAGGAGGGAGGGAGGGAGGGAAAAGAAGAGAGGGAAAAAGGAAAGATGGGAGGAATGAACAAGCATATGAACAAAAGAGGTTACGTACTACAGTTAAATATTTTTAAGTAACTGATTTTTAAGGTGAGTTACACATTTTTCTCTTACAAAAATGCACGTTCCATATCCAAGGATTTTCTATGGTGAAACTGGCTATTATAATATGAGAGTTGGCATATTTTTAATTTTTAAAAATATCTTTCCCTTCCAGGTAGAAGCAATATTCTAACTGGGTGACAAACAGTTTTGCTGGAGCAGCATGTGCTGTGAAGATGTGGGAGTCACAGATGTGTGGCAATGCCTCCATGGCTGTACCACTCCGTGTGCCGAACGGCTACACACTACACCTTAGAAACAGCTCTGACGCTCACATGCTTTCCAAACTCGGAAACCATTTCGAACCTATTTAAACATTTTCCAGAAGAAGAGCTTCAGTGCCTCTCAGACCCACTTGTTAAAGTCTGTCTTTTGATTATTTTATACAAATTGACATTAAGGAAGATGGAAACCGACTAGCTGACTAGATGAATTTCAGTAAAAACCTGAGCATAATTGCTCCGTTTTTTTATGAGCATCTTGATTTAGTAAGCACAGCCAACGGGGCATTTCTCCCATTTGGGTCGGAGAGTTTGCAAAAGTTCTTTTCTTGGCTCCACATTCATTAAAGCAAAGTATTTTTAAAGCTGAATTTAGAAGCAGAACTTTGAATTAAATGTTAAAAAAGTTAAACTAACATTAAAATGTATCCCACTAGATTATTCTGAAACTAATAGTGTGTGTGTGTGTGCATGTACATGTGTGTGTGCCCACAATGTGCACACTCATATAAGTTTTGAGTGCATTTGTGTCATGGCAGAAAGGTGGAGCTCAGAGTCTCAGGCTGGTCCTTCTGAGTTTGGGACATAGTGTCTGTTATTTCTTGCTTCATACTCCAGGCTAGCTGGCCCACAGAGGTTAGGGATTGTCCTATCTACCTCCCATTTCTCCACAGGAAGGCTGGGATTTCAGATGCAGGCGCTCTCTGCTTTCAGCTTTTACCTGGGTTCTACATTTCCCAAGCCCCTAAAATGAACAATATTATTGAATGAGATAAAATGTTTTCTCTTAACAAATGAATTCTTTTGTTTAATTACCTTTATTACACACATTTAGTTTCTTCAATATACCACCTCCTTTACATTTCACTGATAACATCGGTCGGTTGGTTTGTTTGTTGTTTATCAGATTCAAGGTTTTTTATTTATGCTATTTTTTTACTTACGTGTGTGTCTGTGTACACACATGTGAGTGTATGTGTGCATGTGCATGTGCACATGCATGTGTGTGTACTTGAGCAAGAAGATGCCCATGAAGGCCAGAGGAGACTAGGTGTTAGAAAGAGAGGTAGTTGTGAGTCACCTGATATGGGTGTGGGGGACAGAACTCCAGTCCTCTGAACGAGCAACAAGCACTCTTAATCACTGAGCCACCTCTTTAGCCATGGAATTGGGGTTTTGAGATAGGATCACACTCTACCTTGCTGGCTCTCCTGAAGTTCACTGTCTGGCCTCAGGCTGTAGCAACCATTCTGTCTCTGTCTCCTGAGTGTGAACCACCAGGCCTCTCTAGCCTTTCTGGATTTTTTGTGTTCCATTGACACCGTTAGAGCTACTTTTCTGTGCCTTCATCTTGGCCCTCATTTCTGGGTTTTGTGCAGATATTTTTCAGAGATATTACGTCTTTAGTTTTAGACCTCTCAAATAAGACAAATATTACCATTTGACCCTTATATTTTTGCCTCCTTTGTGTATAAGCTGCAATTAAACTATACAGTAGCTTTATGTCTGAAGGGAAAAAAACAATGTATGAAGCATAACTTGAAACTATTTTATTTATTTATAGAAGACATAATCAGTTGGTAAAGTCCTTGCCTAACAAGCATAAGGACCTGAGTTCGAGCCTCAGAGCTCCAGGCAGGGCAGCAGGTGTGTGTAATGTCACCGTGGAGGAGGCAGGGATAAGAGGCTCCCTGGCGCTCACTGGCCACCCAGCCTACTTGGTGTACTCCAGGTCAATGAGAGAGCCTGTCTCAAGGGAGGTAGACTGTGTGCCTGGACGTGACACCTGACACTGTCCTCTGACCTCCATACACTCATATACACAACTGTGTGTGCACCCTTCCACACTCAAGCACACATACATACACATGGTGGTTCTACCCATGGACATACACACATACCCATACACACACATACACTGTGTGTACACCCTCCCACACTCATGTACACACACATACACATAGTGATTCTACCCATGGAAACACACACACATACCCATACACACACATACACTGTGTGTACACCCTCCCACACTCATGTACACACACATACACATAGTGATTCTACCCATGGAAACACACACACCCATACACATCTCAGGGAGAACAGCAGCATCATATGTTGCTAAGACTGCATCTCACTGTGGAGCCCTGACTGTCTTGGAACTCACTATGTAGACCAGGCTGGTCTTGAACTCACAGAGATTCACCTGTTTCTTGCCTCCCAAGTGGTATAATTAAAGGTAAGTGCCACCAAGTCCAACCTCTTTTTCTTTTCTTTTTTTTTTTTTTCTTTTTTTAATCTCAACATAGCAAGCTCTGTTTGCCATGCTAGACAAGGAAAACTCTGTCCACGAATAATTTGAGTTCTTTAATAAAAGAAACGAGTTGTGGGGTTTGTTTCTTTGTTTTTTGTTTTTTTTTTTTAACTCAAAACTTCAGTGCAACCCACAAACCCCGGTGCTAAACCTGAAGTTGCTGTGTGAGAGTGTGGAGTCACGTGTGTGCAACAAAAGGGCCACTGAGCCTTGTGAGCAAAACCAGGTGACCACTTTCTGTGTCTAGCCCACCTGCACTTAGCACCACTACTGTGGACCAGTAAGATGACTCATCCCTTCTCCTTCACGAGGGAAGGATGAACACAACACAATTTTTTGTGTGTGTCAGTACCTTGCTGGTGCTACTCACTCAGGAGGGTGTACTCAGTGAAGACAATCCCCCAGCAAGCCACGTGGGCTGATGAGAGATAGAAAAAAAGATTAAGCGGAAGAAGAAAACACTTGTAAGAGTTGGAACTTAGTCTCCTCGGCACACTCTCTGCCGTGCCCACTCCTTCTTCCTCTGCTCTCATCTCCAGTTTGTTTGATTTGATTTGATTTGTGTATATGCCCACATGTACAGGGGTCAGAGGACAGTCTCAGGGATCATTCTTCAAGTATTGTCTACTTTATTTTTATTTTGCTGAAACAAGGTCTCTTCTAGGCCTAGAGCTCTCCAAGTAGATTAACCTGAGGACTCAGAGTCTCTGGGTCTCAGCCTTCACAAGCACTAGAGCTACTACAGTTGCAAAGCAAACACTTTCCTAACTGAAGAATCTCTCCAGATTCCCAAATTTATCTATTTGTTTACTTATTTATTCGTTTAGTGTAGGTGGGGGGAGGGAGCCTCCAGAAGAGAATATTGGATGTCCTGCTCCATCACTCTCTACCTTATTCCCCTGACACAGGGTCTTCTCACTGAACTTGGAACTGGGCTGCAGGCCCCAGTGAGTCTCTGTCTCATCCCCCAACACCCCTATCCCTGCAACTGAAGCTGCAGACAATCACACAGCTGTGTCTAACTTTTTATATGGGCCCTGGAGATTTCAACTCAGGTCCTCATGCTTACATATAAGCACTCTTACCCAACAAAACATCTCCCCAGATCCCAATTTATTTATTTTTATTTAACTAATGAGCTAATTTTATTATGGTGCTGGAGACACCACTCACAGCCTGGGTTGGATTGTCAACAAGAGCTGGGATCAGCAGGGCTCTCTGCTTTCAGCTTTTACCTGGGTTCTACATTTCCCAAAGCCCCTAAAATGAACAATATTATTGAATGAGATAAAATGTTTTCTCTTAACAAATGAATTCTTTTGTTTAATTACCTTTATTACACACATTTAGTTTCTTCAATATACCACCTCCTTTACATTTCACTGATAACATCGGTCGGTTGGTTTGTTTGTTGTTTATCAGATTCAAGGTTTTTTATTTATGCTATTTTTTTACTTACGTGTGTGTCTGTGTACACACATGTGAGTGTATGTGTGCATGTGCATGTGCACATGCATGTGTGTGTACTTGAGCAAGAAGATGCCCATGAAGGCCAGAGGAGACTAGGTGTTAGAAAGAGAGGTAGTTGTGAGTCACCTGTATATGGGTGTGGGGGACAGAAATCCAGTCCTCTGAACGAGCAACAAGCACTCCTTAATCACTGAGCCACCTCTTTAGCCATGGAATTGGGGTTTTGAGATTAGGATCACACTCTACCTTGCTGGCTCTCCTGAAGTTCACTGTCTGGCCTCAGGCTGTAGCAACCATTCTGTCTCTGTCTCCTGAGTGTGAACCACAGGCCTCTCTAGCCTTTCTGGATTTTTTGTGTTCCATTGACACCGTTTAGAGCTACTTTTCTGTGCCTTCATCTTGGCCTCATTTCTGGGTTTTGTGCAGATATTTTTCAGAGATATTACGTCTTTAGTTTTAGACTCTCAAATAAGACAAATATTACCATTTGACCCTTATATTTTTGCCTCCTTTGTGTATAAGCTGCAATTAAACTATACAGTGCTTTTATGTCTAAAGGGAAAAAAAAACAATGTATGAAGCATAACTGTGAAACTATTTTATTTATTTTAGAAGACATAATCAGTTGGTAAAGTCCTTGCCTAACAAGCATAAGGACCTGAGTTCGAGCCTCAGAGCTCCAGGCAGGGCAGCAGGTGTGTGTAATGTCACCGTGGAGGAGGCAGGGATAAGAGGCTCCCTGGCGCTCACTGGCCACCCAGCCTACTTGGTGAACTCCAGGTCAATGAGAGAGCCTGTCTCAAGGGAGGTAGACTGTGTGCCTGGACGTGACACCTGACACTGTCCTCTGACCTCCATACACTCATATACACAACTGTGTGTGCACCCTTCCACACTCAAGCACACATACATACACATGGTGGTTCTACCCATGGACATACACACATACCCATACACACACATACACTGTGTGTACACCCTCCCACACTCATGTACACACACATACACATAGTGATTCTACCCATGGAAACACACACACATACCCATACACACACATACACTGTGTGTACACCCTCCCACACTCATGTACACACACATACACATAGTGATTCTACCCATGGAAACACACACACCCATACACATCTCAGGGAGAACAGCAGCATCATATGTTGCTAAGACTGCATCTCACTGTGGAGCCCTGACTGTCTTGGAACTCACTATGTAGACCAGGCTGGTCTTGAACTCACAGAGATTCACTGTTTCTTGCCTCCCAAGTGGTATAATTAAAGGTAAGTGCCACCAAGTCCAACCTCTTTTTCTTTTCTTTTTTTTTTTTTCTTTTTTTAATCTCAACATAGCAAGCTCTGTTTGCCATGCTAGACAAGGAAAACTCTGTCCACGAATAATTTGAGTTCTTTAATAAAAGAAACGAGTTGTGGGGTTTGTTTCTTTGTTTTTTTTTTTTTTTTTTTAACTCAAAACTTCAGTGCAACCCACAAACCCCGGTGCTAAACCTGAAGTTGCGTGTGGAGTGTGGAGTCACGTGTGTGCAACAAAAGGGCCACTGAGCCTTGTGAGCAAAAACCAGGTGACCACTTTCTGTGTCTGCCCACTGCATTAGCACACTACTGTGGACCAGTAAGATGACTCATCCCTTCTCTTCACGAGAAGTCTTTCCAACACAAAATTTCTGGTGCTCGATATTGTGGTTTATAAGCTCACGAGTGGGGTTGTACTTGTTAGACATTCCTCTTTTAAGCAAACTGGCATAGTGAAAACAAAAGATCCCCGGGTAAAGAAAAATTGTAGTTGGATTGTCTCGTCGGTCACGGGTTCCAAGCCGTGCCCACTGCTCTTCATGCCCATATCCATTTCTGTTGATTTGCCACTGCTTATGCACATGCACTAGTCACAGGGGATACTAGCTCTCCTTCCAGGGAAATTTATACAAACATTTTTTTTGATTTTATTGCTGGTGCTACTCCTCTAGGGCCTAGACTCTCAAGTAGATCAACCTAGACCAGTGGGCTGGGATCAGACAATAAAGCGAAGAGAAAACCTGAAGTGGAACTTGTCTCGGCACACTCTCTGCCTCCACTGAATCTTCTCTGCTCTCTCTCCAGTTTCCCAATTTTTATTATTTGTTAATGCACTTGTATCGGTTAGGGTACGGTGCGAGGGACTTCTCAAGTATTGTCACTATTTTGATTCCTAAAGTCTCCATCAGGCTTCTCTCCAAGTAGATTACTCCAGGACCAGTGGTCTCACTCAAACTGGCTATCTACAGTTGCACAGTGAGTTCCTAACTGAGAACTCAATCCCCAATTCTATATTTCACTTTATCCGTAGTGTAGGGGAAGCCCCAAGAATTATCCCACACTCTTCCTATCCCTGCACAGGTCTGCAGACAATACAACGGGTGAGGCCCCAACGTGTCTTTCTCCCCCGAACCTATCTCAACGAGCTGCAGTCAATCCATCAGCTGTGTCTAACTTTATAGGGCCTGATTCCTTATCTCATACACATAACACTCTACCCAACAATTATTCTCCTAGATCCCAATTTATTATTTTATTTAATAATAGTATTTTTAGGTGGAGACACCACTCACAGCCTTGCATTTGTGTGTGGCTCCGAGCACATCCCCAAGTCCCTAGATCCTAATTTCTGATCTCATACCATGGGTCAAGTTCTATCACCGGGGCTACAGCTTATTGCTCCAAAGCACTGTCCAGTGACCCAGACAGTATGAGATTCCCACAGCCTGTGACTTGGATGGCATAGAGTTCCATCTAGTCCCTGAGTATAAAAGCCATAACCTCACCCTCACCTAAGCAGACAGTCTGGCTGTACACCTAGGGCAAGCCACTCAGCTTTTAGGGGACATGGGCTCATCTAGGAACACACTGGAGGAGCAAGCCCTTTCCAGCTCCTAAAATTTCTCAAGGGTTCTCTAGGCCTAAAATGCCTCAAATGTATTAAGTCAGCACCAAACAACAATGCAGAGAATATTCAGAGGGTAGCTGGGCAGTGGCTCACCAGCTAAAGCACCCACTGTCCCAGCAGAAGACCTAAGCTTGGTTCTCAATACCCATGTAAAAAAGCAACTGGGTAGTTCCAGCTCCAGAGGATCTGATATCTTCTGGCCTCTTCACATATCTACTCATGCCCACACACAGACATGCATGCATACACATAGTTGTTAAAGATGAAAAATAAATCTCTTAAAAATATATTCAGAAGACCAGCTGTGGCAGTGCAGGCTTCTAATCCTAGCACTCAGGAGGATAAGGTTGGAAGAACAAGACGGAGGGAGGGAGACAGGAGAGAGAGAGAGGGAAGAAGGGAGGGAGGGAGTCAGAGAGAGTGAAAGAGGAAGAGGAAGACATGCATGTTCATGCACAGAAAGAGAGAGAGACAGAGACAGAGAGACAGAGTGACAGAGAATCATCTTTGGAAAGCTGGGTGGTGGTGGTACACACCTTTAATACCAGAACTAAAGAGGCAGATCTCTTGAGTTCAAAGCCAGCCTGGTCTACAGAGTTCCAGGACAGCTAAGACTACACAGAAATTCTGCCTCAAAAAACAAAAACAATAAAAAAAAAATCATCTTTGGACCAGGTGTAGTAGTGCACACTTGTGATCCCAAGACTTGGAGGAATGAGGTCAGAGGCTCTCGGGTTCAAGGACAGCCCGAGCTATGAGCTCCACAAGGAGAATCTGTTGAGTATTTATATGCTACTTTCCGTGGAAACTCTCACTATGTTAGTGAGCTAGCTAGTTAGTTGTGTGTACATGTGTGGGTAGGTATTCATGTACATCCCTGTACATGTGCATGTGTGTACAAGTGTCATGGAAGTCAGACATCAACCTCAAGGTGCTACCTATCTTTTATTTTGTTTTTGTTTTTTGTTTATGAGATACAATTTGGCTGGCTTAGAACTCATAAAGTGGGCTAGGGTGGCTGGCCAGTGAGCCCTGGAGTTCTGTCCAGCCCCATTCCACAGTGCTGTTAATCCAACCAATTGCCATCTCATCTGCCTTCTCTTTCTGGGGATCATACCTGGGTCCTCACGCTTCCAGGGCAAACACTTCACCAACGAAGCTGTCTTCCCAAGCTCTGGCTTCACTTTTTTAAATGAAAATTTTGCTGTAAATAAGACACTGTTTAAAGAAGTCAGCCTGGAGCTGGACAGTCATGGCACACACCTTTGATCCCAGCACTCGGAAAGTAGACGCAGGTGGGTCTCTGAGTTCAAGGCCACCCTGGTCTACAGAGCAAGCTCCAGGACAGCCAGGGCTACACACAGAGACACTGTCTTGGAAAAATAATGGAGTCTGCCTGTCTTAACTGTCCTAGAGGCAGGGGCTGGGCAGTGAGCTCAGTCTGTCTTGGAGGCAGACAGGAGCCGTGCAACTGCTGAGCCATGTCAAATTTCAGAATATATGTGAGACCCCCCCCCCAACAAATGCCCTTGTGTCTTTCGAAAGCCCTCAGACATTCCAGGCCACCAGGCTGATCAAACCAATTTAACGGGGTAGGGGTGAGGGTAAGCTCAGATTTGCCTGACATTAGGCTATGTCTGGCTTGCAAAGTAGTACATTTCTCAGTGACACCACCGCAGCGAAGGGAGAATTAAGGAAGAATGCAAGCTGAACACTACATACGTTAGCTTCTGCTATATGATCCTGGCAGCTCTTCCTGTTCCAGGCTGGATGACCCCCAGTTTCTAGTCTTCCAGCCCTAGTTAAAATGAGAGAGCTATTCTTTGGCTCTCTGTCCCTAGAGATGCCAGATCTGTACAGCAGACACAGAAACTTAATCTTGACCAGAGGAGAGACTCATAGGCCATTGAAGACAGAGAGACATGGAAACACACACTAAAAAGTTCAGGGTGTCCCCTCTGCAGTCTGAATGAGAAAGTCAAGTCCTCAGTGATGTGCCACAGCCCCGTGAGACTAAGTCTAGCACATCAGTTTGCCATGGACCTCACGACCCTATGTTGTCTCTCAGTCAGGACCCATCATTCGCATTTCTAACCCTGTTCTTCCACCTGCTGCTCCAGACATTTGCCAAGATGCAAGACGACATCTAGATCCAATAAAGCACTGACAGGACTGTCCCAGGCCAAACATGAATGTATATTACATTTACATGAACTTGAAATAAAGAGAATAGGTAACTTTTAAGCATGTCCAAATTTTTTGACATTGCAAACACAAAATTGTTATATACAAAGTTTAAAATAAAGAGCCAGTGAGATGGCTTAGCAGACATTAAGCACCTGAGTTCAATCCTGGGGCTCACATGGTAAAAGGAAAGAACCGATTCCTAACAGTTGTCTTCTGACCGCTTTGACACACACACACACACACACACACACACACACACACAAATGTATCAAAAAATTTTAAGTTCACACTAAAGTTACAAAAATGGAGGCCAGCAAAAAAAATTATAATAATCTCAATGTTTTTAAGTATGTTTGCAGTTTGGTATTGAGCCGCATTCGTAGTCATTCTTAGTCACATTTGGCATGCAGGTCCTGGAATAGACACACTGTTAGAGACTTCCCACACCTTCCCGAACATTAGAACATTCTGGAGCCCACTTTTTCTTCATCCTACAAGGTGATTCAGAGTTGTCTGTGTCGCAGATTTATAATGAAAATGACCTCACAGGATACAAATTTCAATTCTGTCTCCAATTAGAAGTAAAGAACTGGTCCAGATTGACAGCTTAATCCATAAGTAATCACGAGGAGCCGAGCTTGATTACGAGGGGAGATTTTATGTCAAATGCTGAGCATATGACGTCAGATTGCCATACATAGTCATCTATCCACACACAGACCCAAGCATCTCCCAGCAACTGCTAAAACGACAAGTTCTCCTCCAAAATCCTGGTAAGTCCAGTGCCTGCTCTGGCAGGGCAGCATAATACATATCAAAAGTTAAGGCTACAGTAGGCCCCTGCTGTCTTCAGCGTCCCTGCCTCACTTATCCAGCCCCTGCCCCACCTGTCCAGTGCATATCAAGCATCCTGCTAGGGAACCAAAAGCCACACAGAATAAAAAAGAGCAGAGAGTCTACCTAGCATGCACAAAACTGGGTGCTATCCCAGCACTTTGTAAACCAGGGAGCCTGTAATCCCAGCACTCAGGAGGTGGCCGCAAAGGGATCAGGAGTTCAAGGTCATCCTCAGTTACATAAGGAGTTTGAGGTCAGCCTGGGATCACTGAGGTCTTGAGGGCCTGCCTGAGGAGACTGTTGTCGTCAAGTAAGAGTTATGGCTTGGTAACTCAGAGTTATGGCTTGGTAACTCAGAGCTTCCTTCTTCTTTGGACTGGGTAAGAAATATTTGAAGGGCAGCATTCATATTTTCCCTAAAAAAAAAAAAGTTGCATTAATCTGTGACATTAGTTTAAATAGAACTAAATGGACACATCTCTGATTTGCCTATTTATGAAAATAATAATAATAATAATGGCGAGACCCCAGATTTCCCAGAGCTTGGTAATGATTATTTTTCAGTAGCAAAAAATCAGAATGAGGAATTGTGCCTTCCCTAAACCAAGTTCATATGATTTGATGAATTTCAAGCCAAGCCCCTTGGGGCTGAGTCTGGGCTCAGATGAATGTTCGGGGTCTAGACTGGGAAATTGCACAGGAAGAATAAGAGGTCGCCTCTCTTGTTAACGCTGGATCTTCCCACCATCCGGAAATTCTCTTCCGAGCTGTAAGTAGCCGAAAAACCAGCCTCCATTCTTAAATTCCAGGGAAGAAAGACCTTTCCTCTTCTTGATGAACCTGATACTTTCACGCTCTGTGCAGTTTGTGTGATATGTAACACGTATCAGGACCTCTAATCCTAAATGTAACAGGCATCTGGAAAGGGTAATTCTTCACTAATCTTTTTACATTTATTGCCTCTGCTGTCTGGGAGTACTCAATTCTAACAAATCCAGTTGAAGCCCTAAAATCACCCATATATGTTGTGGCTCTTACAATATTATCAGTGGAATCCAGTTATTTATTTGACAAAGAACAAGCTTTGTCTGGCCAGACGTCTAAACTTCCATCCAAAAATGAATCTTAGATCTTGTCACGAAGATTTCTGTATATCAAATTGAAAGTTTGTGAGTCTTCTGATCCAATTGTTAGGGTGTCTGTTGAGTGTTGAGGTGGCTGAGGCAGGTTTGGAAATCTGCTGGATTGTCATATAGAGAAATAACTGTATAAAATTTTAATTATCTATCTTGAAGTGATAATAAATGTTTGATGAGACAGTAATGAGACGTGGGAGGGGGGAGATGTTAATGAACGAGTGTGACATGAAGAGTTTGAATAAAGGAAGCTGAAGAATCTCTCAGTAGATGCTGTCACCGTCACATATTAGCTACAGCATTTTAGAAGTAAGCCGGAAGATAGTTCATGGCCCATACTATAGTCAAGATAGTATTTTGTTTGTCTTTAACGGGAACAAAGACCTTTACACAATTTGCCCCTGATAAAAGTATGACCAGAATGACCCTTAGATTCAGTATGGGTCTGCAGTCTTGTGCAGGAGGTAGTTTGGTGTTCTTGTGCCTCTGGGAACTGGTTTCGATTTTCCTATTGCTACTGTTGTGGAAGGTCAGACACAACAACAAGGACAGTATGAGGTGCCCCAGGTTACTGACTTCTTCAACTGAGACTGGCCCCAACTTATTTTGACAAAAATTAATGTTGGTTACATTTTTCTTCAGTCGCGTTGTTTACTTGGAAAAACACTACATAACTGAAACTATTTTATGAGTTATAAGAACAGAAAAGATGACTTGAGCTTTGAGATCCGTTGCTGGGGGTAGATGTTTCATTCAGGCAAGAAATAGAACATGTTGTCTGCAGAAGACCTTTGTACAGAGTCGTCATTCTTCCCTTCCCCAACCACTGCCACCCATAGATTTTAGGAGATCTTAACTCTAGGCAGGATTTGAGAAGATATTCAAAAGGAGAGACAGAAAAATTAAAAAGAGAGCTCAGAGAGAACCTTAGACACAGAGCTTACACACCTGAGCTAGGGTATAGTGATGTCAGTGCCTTAGGCTGGGCTAGAGGCCCATGCAGGAGAGCATTAAACAGATGGCCGAGCTTTCCCCTTTGCTGACTTTGAAAGGACCAAAGGGACTCTTTCATGACCAGGAAAAATGACATTCTGCTAGAACAAGGTTGAGTCCTAAGAGAGACACCTGTCAGCAGCTGCTTCCAGAAGAAGATTATCATATCTAATCCCAGCAGCCTGAGAGAGCTACTTTCTCCCTTATTTTACAGATTAAATATCCCAGGCAGGAGAGTTAAGAGTTTTCCCAAAATCACAATGTCAGTAAGTGGTAGAACCAGGGTCAGATTCCACTTCACTCAATACCCGTGGCTTCTTTTTTCCCCAAGTTCCCTTCCTCTGTACTTTAGGGTAACATCTTTTGCAACCAAGCAGGACGGAGATAGTGTACCAGGGGACCCTGAGTCTGTATATACTCCCGTGAACACCTGCCAGACAGAGATTCTCTGATTCCACAAGCCAGGAACCCAAGGCCTGAGTGACAGGGAAGGAGGAATGTTCTCTGTGTTCATTGTCCAGTTACTAGACTTTCATTTGTTCATCTACTTTGCAGCCAAGCTCATGAAGTCAACAACCTCCCGCTGAAGCGCACCTGAAGGTTTCTGTTTACAGGGTTCTAGTGGAGGTTCAACAAGAGCAGAGAGAATCGAGAAGGAAGAACAGTGAACGAAAGAGAAAAGAGGGAAGACAGAAAACACAACCTTGCACAAACAGAAGCAAAATCGGGAGTTCCATTCCAGCGGCTCTCACAAAGCCAGACAACTCAAAACACACCTTTGCAACTTTATATATCTGCTATGGAATTTGAACTTTGAACAGACAGATATGCGGGCCCCTTCCTCACTCCTCTGATCCCCACTTTGGAGTTGAACTCCTGGCTCAGAAGTTAGGCCTCAATGTGAGTCTGTTTTTTCAGCCTTCTGATACCAGCAGTTGGCCTGGCTCTGTAAGAATTGACATAGATCTTCCAGCTCAAACTGTGTCAAAAGTAGATAGGGTCTAAGCTGCCAGAAATTGTGGCCCAAGGCCTAGGCTGCAGGAAGACTGAGGTTGGATCCAGAAAGTGAACTGAGAAGCCCATTGCCCTCCAGGCCTGCTTAGTTCCATTCCAAAATGAATCTGCCAGCCCTGTAGTCAGGCTTCCCCCTGGCTCTGAAAACAGGAGCTGGGTGGTGGGGAAGTTCTAATTTAAAACTGTTGCCTAGTGTCCTCCTAAGCCATGCCCTACTCTAAAAGAGAAAAAGAAAGAAGAAGAAAAAAAAAAAAAAACTCGCCCTTTCAGGCAACAGCTGGAAGGCTTGGCTGAATGGCGTGCTTCAATGTGGAAGGTCACAGGATAGTGATCTAAGCACTGAGGAGGCTTGCTCACCCAACTGTTGACACTCTGGGACAGGCGGGGCTGGTGTGGGCGTCTGAGGAAGGAAGCCCCCACCCCACCCCCAACCAGAGAAAGAATAGGAAGCAACTTCTATTCAACACTCACAGGGGTGCCCCAGGAGGCCCCCTCCGTCCAGGCTAAAGCCACCAGGCCCATTCCCTGCCTCCAAGTTACCTTGTATTATAACAGGATTAAAGTATATTTAGCTCATCCATTAGCATATTTGAGCCCCCATTTTGGTCTACTTAAGGCTTCCGGTAGCCTTTGATCAGGTCTGCGTTCTGCTGGTCAACAGAAGAACCCCAGCAGGCCTTGTTGCGGGGGAGGGGGGAGAGACAGTCGGACTGTGAAATTCCCGGAATGCTCCAATATTCTATTGTTTTCCTTAACCGGCCCAGTTTACACCCAGAGTTGGGGAGGGGGGATGGAGAGAACCAATAATAATTAGGTCTTCCTAGGAAGAAGAGAGAAAGGATTTGTGCTCTCCTAAGAAAAGGAGGGAGGGGGAAACCCTATAATTTCTACAGTGTCTGCCTTTTTATTGCTTTCATTTGCATATAAATTAAATCCATATTGTAGCTTTAAGGCAAGCGGGGCTTAGAATTCCACACAGCCCGGGGTCCTATTGTCTTACAGCCAGTTCTAGGCAGTGGGAGCAAAATGAAAGGGAAGGGCCAGGCACAGGAAAGAGAAAGTCAGTTCTGTAGCGGTTTTAATTGCTTGTTTGTTTTCTCCGCCAATTACAGGCAAATTAATATTTAAACTTTGGGAGGCTGTGAGGAAAATGCTTACAATGTTAAGTTGGATTGGGGGGGGGGGGGCGCTTTGGTCCTAGCTTTCCTGCAGCTGAGATTTCACTATAGTGAATTAAAAAAAAAAAAAAGTCATTTCTTCTCTTGTCCATACACTGAGACTCAATTGCATTTCCGCAGTGATGTGGGGGTAGGGAGGTGTCAGTTACCCTGGTAGCGTCCTGGCCAATGCCATACTTGGCTCTCCATTGACCACACACCTGCACCTGCTTATACCATGCAACGGATGGAATCCAGGCTTTCTGCACGCTAAGCTGCAGACCACTGTATGCATGCTAAACTGCCTGCCAATGATATGGGAAGAGTGGCCCTAGACTAAATACTGGAAAGCTCGGCCCAGGAGCCTTCTGACTTCTGATAAAGCTTGTTTCACGAATCTATACCTTACTGTAGCAAACCCATCAATATGCAAGTGGGGGGGTGGAGGAACGATCTGCAGAGGTTGCAGAGACCAGGAACATATGGAGGGAAGCCCTTCATGTTTTTACCCTAAAAAACACTCCAGGCACTGGGGAAGTAGCTCAGTGACAGAGAGAGAGGTTTCACACACACACACACACAGGGGACAGGGGAAGCACCATAAACATTGAACACTAAGCAACAGGCTCAGGGAATGGGCATTTCTTTGGAATTTGCCTGATCAATTTGTTGAATATAGGAAACACCCTGATGAAAGGTCATGAAGCAGCTGTTGAGATAGCAGCCTACCCTGACAACTTAAGTTCCATTCCCAGGCCCCAAGCTTCTGTAAGGAAAGAACCAATTTCTAGAACCAATTCCTAGAAGTTGCCTTTTGATCTCCATAAATGCACCATGGCAAGGCATGTGTGCATGCACACACACACACACACACACACACACACACACGTAAATAAAAGATTTTCAAAAGAATCTGTTCTGTTGAATTCTAATCGGTGTCCTAATGCAGGAAGCCACAGCTAAGTCTGGCATTCCTTTCTGCTGTTTTCCTTTTGTTTATTTTACTCGTTTGAGACAGGGCCTCGTGTATCACAGATTGGCCTGAAACTCTCTATGTGGGAGAGGACCACAGACTTTAACCCTCCTGCCTCCACCTCTCCAGTGCTGGGGTTACCTGTGTGTATGTGTGTACCATTAGTGCCGATTTCTGTGGTACTGGGGATGGAACACAGGGCTTCCTGAATCCTGGGCAAGCCATCTCCAAATTGAACTGTAATACATCTCCAGCCTCTGACTGAGCCCCAGCACACTGCTCTGTGGACTGTCTTCGGTCTCTGCCCCATCTTTCAGTAGTCTAATGTAGGAAGAGGACTGGGCCAGTCTCTACCCTCAACACCTGTTCCCTCAACCTTGACTCCCCTAAGACCCCTAAGATCTGGGTTCTCTGTCCTCTGCCAACTCTAACCTCTTCTAGAGGCTCTTTTGTCCCTACTTTCTTCTTCATGTACCCTTCCAAAAAATATGACCACAGTGATGCAGCCTCCTCAGTACAGTCTTCCCTTTCATTTCTGCTTTGTAGCTTGAAAAATTCTATAGTTTCCCCATGTATGGGAAAACACACAAACACACACACACACACCACATACACACACTTCCACTGAAGTCTTCTATATTCAGTTATCTGTCCACTTGGGCTTCTCCAAACAATGTCAAGCATCTTCCTCAATCTCTCTCCATCTTATCTTTTGGGTATTTTTTATGACTGTACTTTTAATCTTTTTTCTTTTTTAAAAAATTTATTTATTTACTTTTCATCCTGATAGCTGCCCCCTCCCACAATCCCTCCCTCCATTCTCCCTACTGTTCTCCTCTGAGATGGTGAAGGGCCCCCTGAACATCCCCCTTCCCTGGCACATCAAGTCTCTGCAGGGTTAGGTACATCCTCTCCCACTGAAGCCAGACAAGGAAGTCCAGGTATAACTTATTCCACAGAAGAGCAACAGCTTTGGGGACAGCCCCCACTCCAATTGTTTGGGACTCACATTAAGACCAACCTGCACATCTGCTATATATGTGGGGGGATTAGGTCCAGCTTGTGTATGCTCTTTGGTTGGTGGTTCAGTCTCTGAGAGCCCCCAAGGTTCCCAGTTGGTTGACTCTATTGGTCTTCCTGTGGAGCTCCTATCCCATTGGAGGAGCCCTTTCCACCTTGTCTTTTGAAACAGTCTCTCACTGAACCTGGAGTTCACTGCTTCAGCTAGGCTGGTTGTCCAGTAATCCCCAGAGATGCACCTCTCTGTGTCTTCCCAGGGACCTACCACAAGCTCTGGATGTGGGATCTAAACCCAGATCTTCATACTTGTGTTGTAAATACTCAGCTGACCAGTGAGCAGCTCCCCAGCCCCTTGAACAGGATTTTCATCAAAACAAGTTCCAGGGACTCCTCGCTAACAAGGTCCCTCATGGTTATAGCCAGATGAGAAGCAGTTTCCTGTAAGAAAGTGATGGCCTAACTACATGTGTTCTGTCTGTTTCTGGGATCTGTAGGTTCAGGAAGCCCAAATCACCACACTGGAAATGGCAATGCCAGCATCTCTCCTGTGTGTCAAAAGCTTTGTAGTCAATCTATAGCCTACTTAAAATCAGCAAGTGATGAGCTACATGTTCAAGTATTTCAAGAAAATGAAAGAATGGTAGGTTGGGAGATAGATTGCTTAACAAAAAGGACTTGAGTTAGATCTCCACAACCCACTTTTCTTTTAAAGGAGGAAAAGTAAAGAAAAGAAGGAAAAGCTGTGTGTGACTGACAAGATGGTTTAGCAGTTAAAGGTGGTGGCTGACAAGCCTAACAAGCTTAAGTCAGATCCCTAGAACCCATGAGGTAGAAAGAGACAGCCGATTTCTGCAAATTGTCCTCTGACCCACTCACACAACAGAATAGATAGATAGATAGATAGATAGATAAAAGTAGATAGATAGATAGATAGATAGATAGATAGATGATGACTAGATACAATGGTACATACCTATAATCCTAGTGCTGAGGAGAGAAAGACAGGAGGACCCTTGGGGCTTGCTGGCCTGCCACCCTAGTCTACTCAGTGAGCTCCAGGCCAATAAGAGACCCTGTCTTAAAAAACAAGGCCATAGTCCTTGGATGGCACCCAAGGTTGACTTTCAACGTCAAAATGCACACACCCCCAACACACACATACACGCACACACGGACCTACACACATAAACATTCATGCATATGCACATACACACAGTCACACAATAGTAGCTAATATTATCTCTGTCTTGAAGTCAGGCTCAATGCCAAATGGTTTATGGCATTACTTATATCTCATTTTTAGCCCTCGCAGTTTGACTGAGCACTTGACTACAATTAACCCACTTTCACTGGTTATATAACACAGAGAAATAAAGAAAATTATCCTAAGTCCCAGAGTCTATAATTTGCCCAGCTGGGATTCAAACTCAGGCTACCTGCCCAGAATCCATGAATTAATTTAAACATCTGCCATAGCAATTGTGAAACCACAGTGCACCAGGCGCTGGAGGTGTATATAGGAAGGATTGTCATTGGCCTGGCAAGATGGATCTAACTATCTCCATTGGGCTCATCAGAAACCAGCAGGTGAAAGTTCTCACAGGACTCCAAAGGCTATCCCACCTGTTCCAACCTCAGAAAGACCAGGTTGCTCCAGCCCCGCCTGGTGGGAGAAGCTGCTGCTCAAAGCGCCATTTGAGGCCTTATTAGGAGATTTTATAAAGCACAGAGTGGTCTCCTAGACCTCATAGATTATATGTTAGGGCCAGGGGCCAGGAGGGAATGGCAGGGGAGTGGGGAATCAGACTAACAGAACCTTGTAAGCGGGCTTTTAGTCTATTCAATCTGATGTTTGTTTTCAAAACCACTGGTAATTTTAAACTCTCACTTATTTACATTGTATGTAGGGAGGAGAACCCTCAAAACTTCTGAATGCTATGTTCTCTCCACACTTCCAAGTGTTCTGTGGCCCACAACTGAGCCTGTTGGGCCCTCAGACTCATTCACAGGCCTCTACCTCATGGCTGCCAACCTCCCTGGGAAGCATACCCAAGCTTGCTTGTAGAGTAAGTACACTGGCCAGGAGACGCTGACTCTCGGTTATCTGTATTAACTGTTTACCTTTTCTTACACTCCTTTACTTCTTATGTCAGGTGGGTTCATGTCGAAATGTACACAGAAGACATCGTGCAGGGGTCTGTTCTTTCCTTCCAGCATGTGGGTCTTGCGGACCAAAGTCAGGTCAGGGTCTTGCGGACCAAAGTCAGGTCATCAGGCTTGTATGACAAGCCTCTTCATCCACTGAGCCATTTCAATAACCCTGTAACCACTTTTCACTTAACAATGTATGTGAAGGATTAACCCCACTCATGCGAACACATCTCTCTCACTCTTCTCGGTGTCTGCATGGCATCTCGCCCCGTGTCTGTCCCACATGTACCTAACTCCTGCTCCCAGAATTCTTGTGTCTTCTATATTTTCTGTTCCCAGTCCTTTAGTGAGTATCTTTGTAGATGCTGTAGCATAGTTTTAGAGGAAGAATTCCTAGAATAGCTAGAGAATGGAGAGGATATGATCTCTCCCTCTCTCAGTCTCTCTCTCTCTCTCTCTCTCTCTCTCTCTCTCTCTCTCTCTGTCTCTCTCTCTCTCTCTGTCTCTCTCTCTCTGTGTGTGTGTGTGTGTGTGAAACGTGAGTACATTTGTGTGTGTAAAAATGACATGCATATAGAGAGCAAAAGACAACCTCCACGATTGGTTCTGACTTTCACCTTGTTTCCAGGAAATCTGTGTCAAGACTTAGACTCTACCTTCCATGTCCCAAACTCCTAAACAACTCTTCCCACATGCATCCTCATAGGATCCCCCCCACCCCGTGGAACCACAGATGAGGACTACACTGAATATATTAAGAAATGAAACATACTAATAAAAGTACCAATAAGCACACAGAAAGACGCCTATTTGGTGGCTGGGGAGCTGGCTCACTGAGTAAAATGTTTGCAGTGCACATATGAGGACCCAAGTTTGATCCCAACACCCTTATAAACAGCCCAGTGTGACTGCACAGGCCATAATCCTAGCACTAGAGCTCAGGAGGATACCTGGAGTCTAACCAGTTTAACCAATTGGTGAGTTCTGTCTCAAAAAACTAAGGTGGAGGGGCAGGGAGTTGGCTCAGCTAGTAAGAGCACTTTTCTAACAAGCCTGATGACCTGAGTTTGATCCTTAAAATCCACATAAAAAAAAAGCCAGTGACTTGAATCTATAGTTCCACCACTCTTTTGGGAACTTACCCAGAAGCTTGTGTATGAAACATTGCATCAGAACAAGAGAGACCTTGCCTCAAAACAAGGTGGAAGGAGAGAATCCACTCCCAAAAAGCTTGTCCCCTGACCTCTACATGTGTACTGCATCATTTATGCATACACACAGAGAGAATAAATGAATCAAACAGATCTCTATAAATGAACAAGAAGCTGGAAGACAACTGAGGAACAGCAGCTGACATTGACATTCCAGACCCATGCATGCACACATGCACACACATCTCTCACACTTGCACACATGCAAATACATGCACACATATACAGTATACACCTAAAAACAGACAGCTACCTTTGTTTCAGCTGTGTGGATAATATAACTGATATCAATTTCGAGAACTGGCTCCAAATAGTGGACTCCAAAGGACCTGGACAGTGGCAAATAGTCACCTGCATGCTTGCCCAAGGTGATGGTTGTAGTCTCAGAGCAACATTTATCTCTCTCAGATCCTTCTGCACTCCTCCCCTGGGAAATTTCCATTTCTTCCTGGCATCCCTCCCACTTCTTCACTGGCTACCAGAAACAAAGAACTCCTTCCTGGCTTTCAGGGTGGCCTCTCTTAGTAAAGGATACCTGTCTAGCCTTTCAGAGACAACCTGGGTCGGAGTATAAGAAAGTTCCTTCCCTTCTTGCCCCAAGCCACAGTCTTCCTCATCAGTTATTTTCTGATGTGAAAAACCCCTGTCCCCAGCCAAACAGCTGAGCCCTTCCTCCATACACAGGCCAGCCAAATTTGAGAGCAAATACAGGAAGGACATTTACAAAATGTAATCTTCTCCTGCCCCAACCCCGGATCCAGTTGATGGGGATATTTTTACCTTTTGAATTACCCCTTTTTGTTAGAGGTGAAGAAGACTATGACATCTAAATCTTCCACTAAAATTGCGCCTGTTTTGGGAGCTGGGACAAAGTCAGTAAATCATTTGCCTCACAAGTACAGGAACCTGAGTTTAACCCCCAGAAATCACATATAAATCTGAAAATGATGGTATGTATCTATAACCCAGTACTAAGAGGCACAGATAGACTCTGGGGGTTGCTAGCCAATGCCATGCAGTGAAAGATACTGTCTCTAACAACAAGGTGGACAACATCCTGAGAAACAGCATCCTGAGAAGTAACACCTGAAGTTGACCGCTATCCTCCACATGCACATACATGAACATGCACACACACAAAAATCTTGTGAATGTTTGGGGGGTTGGGAATATATCTCGGTGATAGAACATGTGATTGAATGTGGGGCCCTGTGTACAGACTTCAGCTCCATATATAAAATGAATACATAGACAATTAGATAGATAGATAGATAGATAGATAGATAGATAGATAGATAGATAGATAGATACATAGATACATAGATACATAGATACATAGATAATAGATACATAGATACATAGATAATAGATACATAGAATAGATACATAGATAATAGAATGAGAGAAATAGAATAAAATAGATAGATAGATAGATAGATATAGATAGATAGATAGATAGATAGGAAAATAGACCATAGGTTAGACCATATTTTCAATGTCCAGGGGCAAAGCCTACATACTGAGAACAGAGAGGTGGCCACATGGTCATTGTTCCCACCAAGCTATCCTGAACCCTAGTCTAGTCAAGGCTTCCTGGCCCTCCTGTTGGGTAGAAGAACTCCATGTGGCAGGCTCGTGGATTTTCACCTTGGGAGACCAACCTTGAGAAGAGAAGCTATGTGTTGAGATGAATTTATGGCAGTAAGAACCCTGTTTGCCCATGAAGCCATGAGAGTGGACAAAAGGCACCCAAACAGGAGCAGGGAGAAGAGAAGTGGCTATGCCTGGCTGCTTGTAGACTGCAGGGCCCTCAGAGGATGGATGCCCTCCTGTCCAGATACAACCCCACCCTTGGCACATATAGGAAGCCAAATGTCAAGGAGGTTGTGAGGTATATCAGCAGCAACCCCAACTCTATCAATCACAAAGAGCCAGCAGGAACAGCTGTGCTTCTGGGTAAACCAGCATTCTTAGCAGCAGATCTCTCACAGTATGAATGAAGGCCAGCTGATCAGCACTAATATTGGAACCTAAAGCACGGAGTTGGGTCTCCTGTTGCCTCAGTTTCTCTTTTAGTAAAATGGAGTTAATAATACTACCTGCTTTATATTCTCACATGAATTTATGGTGTGTGCTAGAGACTTGGCACACGCTATATTCTCACCAATAAAGCTGGTGTGTCACTACTGAGCAATTTAACTATCATCATGACTGTGCAACTCTGTACTCTTGTTCTTTAATGGATGGGGCCTCGTCTATGTTGCTTGGTGTCTCTCTTGGCCCCTGCAATGCTCATTAGCCCTTCGGTCATGCTCTAGCTGCCTTCTAAGGACCTCCACACCCACATGGAGTCTGCTCTTACATACAGACTCTTGGAAGCCCTAGCAAAGGGTCACTATAGCTGAGTACCTGCAGAGTATGAGCCTGCTCTCTTACCTGCTTCTAGGGTAGATAAGGGTTGTCTAGAACTTGGCCCACAGCAGCCCCCATTGCTTGCCCACATAGACTGTCCCTACAGCCTTCTCAGCAAGCCCTCCCTCTGACAGATGATGATGACACCATCCGTAACAGGATAGGGAGGCAGATATTCTATCACTGTCTCAGGTGCCATGAATGGGTAAACTGGATCCCTGAGAACCCAGAATAATCCTTCTGCCTCCCAAGCAAGATGTTCTAAGACATAAGCTGACCATCCCCAAACTCAAAATACATTCCAGAACTTCAGAGTTGGAGGCCTGGGAAGATAACATAAGAACCGTATTCAGTCCCCAGAAGCCATGTAAAAATCAGAACAGCAGCACTCCCTGTGCTGAGGAAGTGGGGACAGGCAGATCTCTGACACTCTCTGTCAAGCAAGTTTGACCAAATTAGTGAGCTCCAGGTTCAAAAAGAGACCTTTACTCAAAAACGAAGGTGGTGGCACACACCTTTAATCCCAGCACTTGGGAGGCAGAAGCAGGCTGATCTCTTAGTTTGAGATCAGTTTGCTCTACGGAGTGAGTTAGAGAGAAAGCCTGTCTCAGGAAGATAGAGAGAGAGAGAGAAGAGAGAGAGAGAGAGAGAGGAGAAGAGAGAGAGAGAGAGAGAGAGAGAGAGAGGAGAGAGAGAGAGAGAGAGAAAGGACGAACCCAGCCTCTGGCCTACACATACTTTAAAAATTAGAATGTCAGAGCTTGGCAATCAGTGTTGATACTATCAAATTCAAATCCCTTATACCTGTCATCTGAGTGGTCCGCGCTAGAGGATGATCATGACCTTTCCTACAGCAGTGGCCTGCTCACGGCCACTGACTAGGGACTCACTATGCACAAGCATTCCTCCCTGAGTCTTCTAACAAGCCTGTCAGGAAGCTCTGTGCTTTACAGGTAAGGAAATTGAGGCCCAGATGACGCTCAAAGAAACCTGAGATCTCACAAATACGTAGAAGGGACTCAATTTCCCTACTCAGTCACTGTTGTGACTTAGACTTAAAGCTGCTTAGACTGTAGTTGTAACTCCTTCCCCAGGTGACCTTCAGAAGTCCCCCCATGTCTTTAAGAAGAGGCAGTCCTACCTGCTTTGCAATCCTAATGATAATGCAGGTGACACAGCTGTCATCGTGATGTTTGATAAATGACTGCCGTTGGCATTAATCCATTTGTTCTTGTCTGAATCTCACCAAGTCTGAGGAAAGCCCCACAGCCACCTGACACTGTTTAATGAGGTTGCTTCCCTTATTGGCACTCATCCATTCATGTGGTGTGTGTGTGTGTTGTATATGTGTGCAAATATGTGTGTATATATGTTCATATGTATAGGCACATGCATGTGGAGACCAAAGTTTAATGTCAGATGTCTTATTACTCTTCACCTTATTTATTTATTTTATTTTTTGTCTTATTTTGTTGGTTTTTTGAGACACAGTTAGTTTCTATAATGGTCCTGGCTGTTCTAGAACTTGCCTAGTAGGCCAAGCTGGCCTTGAACTCACTGAGATCCACCTGCCTCTGCCTCCTGAGTGCTGGGATCAAAGACTTGCACCACCACTCCTGGTTTTATATTTTTATTTATGAGTGTGTGTGTGTGTGTGTGTATTCAACGGTGCATGTGTGGAAGTAAAAAGACAACTCTTTGGGGTCAGTTCTCTCCTTACACTATGTGGTCCCCAGGCACTGGGCATCAGGGCATCAGGGCATCAGGCTTGGCTGTAGTCACCTTTACCTCTTATGCCATCTTGCCACCCTGGTCAGGGTCGCTTCCAGCCCCTTTGTACCTATTGTGTGCAGGTCCCTTTATGATAGCATATTATATACAAGGGTGTCCAGCCCAGCATAATTGTAATTGACCGTGTCACATAATATCACAGAGTCAAATAGTTGTATACCCATCACTCAACACCTCTTCTCTTCGCCTTTCTTCTCTTCTCACAGGATCACTGTACCTGAGATCTTCCATGCTTTCTTTGCCCACCCCTCCTTAGGTCGCCAGTGCACCTGAGTGGGTTTCTCGGCAGCTCTGTCCTAACACTACCACCCCACTCCCTTCTGGAACCAAACCATTTTAGAGACTGCTTCTCTTCTCTGTTGAATGTTTTTGTTTGTTTTTTTTTTTTATAGTTTGAGTGTGTGTATGTGAAGGGTATATGTAAGGTATGTGTGTGTTATATATATGGGAGTACACAGACAGGGACATGTATTCCCATGTATTTGCAGAGGGCAGAGGAGAACATCAGGGGTCCCACTCTATCATTCTGCCTTATTGCCTTGAGACAGGGCTTCTCATTGAGCCTGAAGTTAGGCTGGCAGCCAGCAAGCCTCAGCATCCTCCTGTATGGGTGAAACCTCTTCAGAGTGATGGGAGTTTACAGGCATAGCACATGTACAGTCAACCCAGCTTTTTCACAGCAGTCCTGAAACTTTGGACTCGGGTCTTCATGCTTGTGCACCCAATGCTACCCAGCCCCCACTCAGGGGTTCTTACATTTCATGTGAGACAGATCTCCCACAGAATACTTAATACAGACCATTCTAGGTTCCTCCTAATTTGGAGATTTGAGCAAGCCTAGAACACAGAATCTGCATTTTAAAAATGCCAGGGTAGTCGCCACCAGACTTCCTAGTCTTCAGTACAACCACAGCATCTTACTAAACGAAGGCCCTATTAGTGCCCAGAGATTATTCAGTCAGTTACTGACCTCTACTTCTCTAACTTCCAATTCCCCACTCCTTTAGAATTAGGTTGGGAAAGGCTTGGAAATTAGGAGAAAAGACAACTCTTCCAGAAAGGGGATGTGGTGGCAATGAAAGGACCCTTTTGAATGTCATCATAACCACTATAATGTTCATACTTTTGCTTGCAGGGGTGTGTCTGGTGGAGCTCAGGAGTGGTTCCCCTGGGAAGAAAGCAGTCAAAGATGATCGGACCACTTCAAAGGCACCCTCAGTGAGTGTTAGAGAAGATAGATGGCCAAACAACATCTTCAGGATACTGATTATGGTTCTCTAAGAGACGAGGGTCAGGGCAGGGGAGGTAGCTCACTCGAAGGAGTGCTTGCCTGGCACGTACAGCATCCTGGCTTTGATCGCCAGTACTACACAAACCAGGTGTAATGGTGGCACAGACCCTGGAAGGCACAGAAGGAGGAAAGCTACATAGCCAGCCAGAGCTACCTAAGACATTGTCTCAGAAACAAACAAACAAACAAACAACAACAACAACAACAAAAATCACTGGACTGGAGACATGGATCAGTAGAGGACCTGAACTCTGTCCCCAACACCTACTTCAGGCCATTCACAACCCTCTGCAACTCCAGCGATACTCTCTTCTGACCTCTGCAGGGCCCTACACTCATGTGCACATACCCTCGTAATTTTAAAAGTCATAAGAAAGTAAGATAAGAATTTCTCCAAGCATTCAGAGGAGAAACGATAGGAAGCCAGTATCTATTCAATGTTCACTTTTTAAACATCATCTCAGTTAATTTCATACTAATTTCAAGAACTAAGTACCAGCACCCCATTTTACAGATAACAAATCTGAGGTTCATGAAGGATTTGAATTTTCCAACATTGGCAGCAGGTTTCCATCAAAATCCTGTAAACCAGGCAGAACACTGCCCTCACAAGGTGACTCCCAAACAAGCACACCTCTAGAGTTCAAAGATACCCAGGCTTTAGCTAATCAGCTACTGGCACCCAGGCTCCTCCAGCCCAAAGGTCTCTAAGTTCTTCTGTATTCCCCAGCCTTGCCCATCTCCAGACTTCTCAGTGACCAGAGCTAGTATATTGAAGGAACTAGGACCCACACTCATGATGTGGGCACTTGCCATGCCAGAGGGTACTCTCTGGGAGTATGACAACAGCCTCTCATGGTCTTGAGCTCGATGAAGACAATGCAGAGCAAGATGTTCTAGCATCAAGGTTAGGGTAAACAGAAGGTTCCAGGATATATGACACCCACATTTTCACATCACAAACAAGACAATGCAGAGCAAGATGTTCTAGCATCAAGGTTAGGGTAAACAGAAGGTTCCAGGATATATGACACCCACATTTTCACATCACAAACAAGACCAGGGGCAAGACAAAAAGGGGCTTCAGAAAAGAGCAGTTCAATGTCAGTGTGGTTTGACTATGCTGTGGGTGGTTTTTCTAAAAATAAAATTTAATGATTGCTTTTGATAGTTTTTAATAGCAAATATCATAGAAAGAGAAGGGTGCTGGGAGAATAGTTTGGTTGTTCAAGTTCTTGTTGTGTCAGCATGAAGACTTGAGTCTGATCCCCAGCACCTGTGTCACCCGTATTGAAAAGCCAAGCAATGGCAGCTTGCTTTCATCTCTGGGGCTCACTGGTCAGTCAGTTGCCTACTTGATGAGTTCCAGGTTCGGTGAAGGACTTTGTCACAAAAAAAAAAAGAGGTGGATGACTCCTGAGGAATGACACCCAAGGTTGACTTTTGTCCTCCATAGGTACACACACACACACACACACACACACACACACACACACGGCAGAGGAAGGTAAACAAGCATTCTTCTAGGTTTTTCTTTAGTCTGACTGCTGTCTGTGAGGGAAGGCAAGAGACTAGGCTGCCAATTGTAGACAGAGAAATGTCTCCTGTAGCTAGAACCAACCATGAAACCAAGAGAGTGGTTAGCGTTGCTGCCTATCTGGGGAAAGGCTGGAGGAAGATTAGATCTTTTCTAGCTTGACACCCACAGGAGCTCAGTCTGCTGCTGTCAGCCCTAAGCCACCACCCCAACTGTTCCTTCTTTCCTTTCCATGTATTGCTCCCCAACTGTGTTCAGCCTCTTTCCACCAACCCCACTCTTTAAGCCTGTATCCCTCCACTATTAGGCTTCCAGGACCCTGCCCAGTTCATGTGGTAACTGGAGCCTGCTATGAGCTAAAGAGAAGCCAGTAGTGGGGTCAACTCAGTGGAGAGAATCCTTCAGATAAGCCCTTCAGATTTTTGCCTTCTGTTTAAAGCCCAAATGTCACAATGAATAGCCTAGCCCTCTACCATGCTTTGGAAGCCTTGGCCCCAGGAGCCTGAGACCATCATATTTCCTGGAAAGGCTTAGAAACGAGATCCACCATGACAGTGAACACCTGCCATTTTCCCATCAACGAGGCAATATTTCTGCTCTGGCTTACCTTTTTTTAAAAATAACGTTGGCCAACCAGAATATCTATAATAATATCAGTGCTAATAATGACTCCCATTTACTGAAGACCAACAATATGCCTGATATCTGATAAATGCTGTTTACCTTATAAATATTCATTGCATAATAATAAATTCATTTTCCCATTTGTATTAATCAAAGATGCATGGGACTGACAACCCATGCATGGGACTAAGCAGCACAAAGTGCTTATGGTCAGTCTGTTGCATCTCCACTTCAAGACAAGGAACCATGCTGTGGCTGGCCAGGGTGTCTTTGGTGAGGTGAGAACAGATGCTAAAACTCATCATGTGATCTTCTTCCCTCAGAACCAAGACTCCAACTACATTAGGGAATTGCCCAGTCAACTCTATTGGTTTTAGATTGGTTTCCGACACAGAGATGGCAAGAGATCAACTCAAGGTCACAAAGCTGGAGGTGGGACTTGTCTCTAGTCTCCAGACCCCAGTGTAATGATCTGTGCTAAAAATAATATCGTGTTTTCATAGGCTTGGTGGTTAGAACTGACAGAACTTGTCCCAGTAGATGTACCCTTCTTTGATGATCAGTTTAAAATGCCAATGTACTACAACCTAGAACTATCTGGAAAGAGAGTTACAGTTGGGGATTATTTAAATGAGGTTACTCTGTGGGCATGTCAGGGGCAGGTGTCTTGATTATTAACTGATGAAGGAAGTCACAAGCCCCCATTGGGTGGCACCATTCCCTAGTCCAGGAATCCAGAATTTCATAGAACAGGGGAAACCGAGGTAAACCAGTAACAAGCAGGAAGTAAGGATGTGCCTACTCTTTGCTCTTGACTGCAGGTGTACCAGGACCAGCTGCTTGACTGGCCTGACTCTCCCACATGGTGGACTGTAACTTGGAACTGAGAGCTAAGTAAACCCTTGGCCCCTCTAAATTGTTTTGGCCAGGGTGTTTTACAACAGTAAAGGTAAAATTAGGACACTTTCCCAAAGTGAATACCTGAGTCTTGGCCTTAGCTGGCCCAAACTTCACATGAATGGCTCTCTTTGTCTACTCTAACTCCATAGGCTCCCTTCCTTTGAAAGCATTGTGTATCCAAGCCCTTCTCTAAGACACCATTTTCCCCAAAAAGAAAATCAAGGGTTGGGGTGGAGCTCAGTGGTAGATTGCTTGCCTTGCGTATACAAGGGTTCTCTTTCAAACAGAGAAAGAGGGGATTCACCTGCCTTGTAGCTAAAGCAGAGCCATATTAAGCACTGTAGAGAATTAAGAGGCAACAAAACAGTTCAAAATAAAACAGTACTAACCAGTAAAACCAGCAATGGATTTAATGAGAAATTCTAGAGAGCTCTGTTTTCACTCCCTCCCCTACATGTATGTGCAAACATGTGTATGTGTGTGTGTGTGTGTGTGTAGGCCAGAGGTTGGTTTCAAATATCTCCTTCTTTTGCTCTCTGTCTTGTTGGTTGAGATGGGTCTTCACTGAGCCTGGAGCTCACCAGTCAGTCTGTCTAGTTGCTCTCAGGGATCCTTCTGCCTCTGCCTTCCCAGGTCTGGATTTACAGGCACTCACTGCGGCACCCTCACCTTTACATGGGTGCTGGAGGGTCTAGACTCAGGTCCTCATGCCTGTACAGCAAGCACTCTCCCAGCTGAGCCATCTCCCCAGATCCTAAACACCATCTTTCAAATGTCAATCAATCACAGTGTTCTTTCCCGCAATCGTGTCTGGAGCTCCTGATTTGCCAACGTTCTCTCAGGTCCATTGAGTATTCTATTCCCTCGGGACTCGCTCCCTCCATCCGTGTTTGCTAGAGTGACTGCCACCTACTGATGCACAAGGCTCGGTTTCATGTCCAACACAAAATAAACTGGGCATGGTGGCCTATAAGCTTAGCACCAGGAAACACAAGTTCAATGTCATCCTCAGCTATATGTGTTCTCACAGCCTGGGCTGTGTGAAACACCGTCCATCTCAGAGGGAAAAAAAGAAGAAGAAAAAATGAAAAAAAAAGGAAAGAGTTGCACAAAAAGCTATAAGCTCTTTTGATTGGTTCCCTCTTCCTCAGCATCTCTACTATCCTTTAAAAGGTGGCTTCTTTTGAGTCCCAAAAGCCTGCCCTACATGCCTTGAAATGCAAACATAGCCTCTCGAAAGTGTGCGATAGCTCACCAGCGCCCACTGGAACTGGTTCTCGGGGTGGGTGGGATGAGATAGGTCGGGTCTGGTGGCAACAATGTTTCATGAATTCCACTTCTGCCCAGAACTCCAGGGCCCATATTTATCGTGTTCCTTCCCAGGGAGATACCCTGGGAGTGAGTATGTTTCTTTTCTTCACTCTGAGCACTCTCTCACAACTCTCCTGGTAGCTGTATACTCTTCTGATAAAACCGGGATGCTAGAGCAAGTTCCTCCCCTGAGGAGAACGAAAGCTTAGGAGCCAAGTGTGAGGAAGAAAGTGACTTGGAAATGTGCTGTTCTGAGCAAAAGTGAGGCTTATGTATATATAAACTGACAAGACCCTTTCCATGTGTTTGAAGGAGAGTAAATGTATGGTCTGTGAAGGTGTGTGTGTGTGTGTGTGTGGTGTGTGTGTGTATGTGTGTGTGTGTGTAGTATATGTACTTCTACATGTGTGTGTGCACATGTGTGAATATGTATGTGGAGGCCAGAGATCAAGAATGTTTGTCTTAGTGACTCTTTACTTTTCTGGGGATTTTTGTTTAGTTGGTTGTTTTTGTTTGTTTATGTGTTTGTATGTTTGGGTTTTTTTTTTTTTTTTTTTTTGGTTTGTTGTTATTGTTGTTTGTTGTCTGAGACAGGGTCTCTAGCTGAACCTGGAGCTCACAGACTGAGCCATATTGACTGGTCAGTGTCTTTTCATTCAACCAGTGCTTCCCACGTACTGGGAGTGGGAGACACTTGATTTTGTATATGGGTGCTAGGGAAATAAACTCGGGTCCTCACTCCCGCATGGAAAGAATGCCACACACTGACCCGTCTTCCCCAGCCCGTTTGTAAACTAACTCTTAAAAATAGTTCCAGGGACAGCAGGATGGCTCTGTAAGTAAAGGTACATGTCACCAAGCCTGATGACCTAAGTGTGATCCCCAGAACACATGATTGAAGGAGAGACCTGACTCTCTTCGTTATCCTCTAAATTCTATGTATGTGCCTTCTTATGCACATGCACACGAACAAATGTATTTTTTAAAAAAGGATTTTTAAAGAAAGTCTATGCAGTTTCAGTTGGCAGGAGTAAGGGTGAACGGCTCAGTCACCCTTGCAGGAGGAGTGAGGGTGGACACAAACCCAGGTGTAAACTGGGAGTTTGGAAGTCCTACTTGGGGAACCCGAGGGGACATGGGAGTCTAGAGTTGACCCAGACAGAGCACTGACCAGGCAGGTGTGAAGAGTTCCCTCTGAGCCAGGTATGGTGACACACACCTATAATCCCAGCACTTGGGAGGCAGAAGCAACTCTCTGAGTTCAGGGTCAGCCTGGTCTATAGAATGAGTTCCAGGACAGTCAGGGAAACACAGAAAAACCCTATCTCTAAATAAATAAATAAATAAATAAATAAATAAAAATAAATAAAAAAGAGTCCCCTCTGACAGAAAAGGCAGGGAACAGATTTTGGGACATTGGGCTGCCCCTCCTCCAGGCCTGGCGGCTTGTGGCTCTGTTCTGAATGACACAGCTAATTAAGGCGGGTCCTGCTACAGCTCTAAGCTGGAGCTGCTGAAAATGGAGGCTGGCCTGCCTTCTGTCACAGCTTCCAGAACAATCGAGATTTCAGGGGGAACAGCTCATCTGTAAATAAAATAAAATATCCTTTGGGCTGCAGCCAGGTAGTTGCTGCTGCCTTTGGCCTGCATGTAATTAGCATGTTGGGCCTGGGCAGGTAGGGCAGAGGCAGCTGCAGGGGGGGGTCGGCCATCCTTGAAGACCTCTGCCAAACGGTTTTGCTTAGGGTGATATATTTCCCTCCTTCCTCTCTACCTCCCTAGCCCCCAACTCTTCAAAACGAAACCCATTTGAAATGAAACCAAGGGCAGGAAATTAGCTGCCTACTGCTCAAGGGCACAGAATGGACCGGTACTACAGAGGGTACCAGGCCGGCCTTGGAGCTGCATGAATCTTCCAAGGACAGGAGGGGAAGAGCCCAAGCTGGGGGACAGAAAGCAGGCTCCAGGGTTTGCCCCAGTTTTATAAGTCTCAAAGGTGACACAAACACACACACACACACACACACAGCACAGTAATGCTCATTTTATACTTAATGCTCATTTGTAGAGATTGCACCCAGCCAGAAGGAACAAAAAGTTGAGAAATGGATTGTCTACATTTTTAAAAAATGAAAAGCCTATTCTTTAACCAAACTAGGATTTTTCTTTTTCTTTTTTTTTTTTTACTTTTACAAGATATTATTTGAATATATTTAACTAATATTTTATTTCATTTTATGTTCTCTCTCTCCTTCTTTATAAGACATGGTCTCATTTGTTCTCGGGATATCCTTGAAATCCACTAACCAAGAATGACCTTGGACTTCTGATCCTCCTCACTCTGTCACACTAAGTTTACGATGGGATGGGAATCAAACCCAGGACTTTCTCTGTGCTAGAAAATCAGTCTTTGACTGAGCTGGATCTCCTGACTTTTATTTTATTTTCTCGGAGATTTTGTGTGTGAGGTCCAGAAGACGGAATTGCAGGTAAGAGTGTTCGGCAAGTTAGACAGTACCCACTCTTGCTGGAAAAAGACCTCTCCTCTGCAGAGAGAACTCATGCAGTGACAAACGTTACATGGGGACAATAAAATGAAGAGAAACAGCTTTTTAACTTCTTGAATATTTAAGGTAAAAATTATTATTAATCATAATGATGATAATAAGGGCTGTGGAGCTGGCTCAGTGGGTAAAGGCACTTGCCGCTGAGCCTGACAATCTAACTCAATACCCAATTCACAGGGTACAAGGAAAAATTGATTCCTGACACCTCTCCTCTGATAACCACACATACGCCTTGGCATGTGTTCCCCTCCCCAAAAATACAATTTGTAAATAATAATAATCATAATAGAGCATCATGCTGACATAACATCTACCTACACGAACCATCAGTCACATTGGAAGGCGTTTTGTTTACTTTCCTCAAATTCCTTAGGTATAAGCAGGTTGTATATTACTGTCTATTTTATTATGTTTCTCTGTTTTGTCTCAATACACCAAGTGCTGATATACCATAAGTTACGTTCGTGGCTTGAGAAGTTTTCTCACACCCAGCAACACTAGAAATGGCTCCTAGTATATCCAAACTTGTCTGTTCTGTGGGTTCATATCCCAGACACCTTTCCTTTCTTCACCTGAGTTGAGCATGTGGGGAAGGCATTAGCAAGACCAGACAGCCTGATTTCCAGGTTGCATCTAGGTGAGAGGGGTGCAACTGGACTTGTGAAAAAGCACTTAGCTTTGCAAAGTGAGGTCGTTTTCAGCAAACAGCTGGAGTACAGGGAGCCTGCCATTCCTTAACATGCTGCGGAAGTCCTAACCAGTCAAGTACTCGATAATTCTCCCCCACACACTCAAAACAAAACGTTCCCCCCAAAACTCAGTTTTAACCTGTTTGATGGCACCCACCAAAACACACTCAACAAATCCCCTCGACCCTGGGAGTTCTGAAGTAGTCACTGAGTAGATTAGGGGAGGGTTTAGGAAATCTAAATCTGCACAGACATTTCCGCTCCCATCAAAAGGTTTCTAAGATGTGCCCAGAAGATGAACTTCCAATAATTGTCTTCCCTGGGTATGTTCTGCGGGGGAAAGCTCTGTAACCTCATCAAGGAATAGCATTCAAATAAATTTTCATTGTCCAGCTGCACAAAGCTAGGCTTAAGCGAATCCTAATTTGTTATTCATTCTTCTTGTTTAATTCATAATTTGATGTTAAATGTGGTGACACAGCACTTCCCCGGATTCTGCTCCATCTGTCTCCACATACATTTCCTACAGCTTGCCAGCCTTATGTTTTACACTAAAATTGTCCATGAGTTTACAGATGTCCCAAATAAATGGAAACCAAAGGTGGTTTCAGGGTTTGGGATTTTTTTGTTGTTTGTTTGTTTGTTTGTGTTTTTTTTTTCTTTTAAATACCAGCCACCATTACTCTCTCAAGAAATTTTGAGTGGCTTTTTCACTAGGTCCATTCCGTCTAACTGAATTTGAATTTTTCCAAATTCCTGTTTCAAGCCAAAAAAGTTCTGTTTGGGAAAATGCATTTAAGCTAATGTTTGCCGTGAGTGGTTAAGGGCTATAGACATTTAAAAAAAATAAATAAAAGGCTTTTGCAAAATATTCCACAACTTGATTTTTAATTTACTGCATCACCAGCTACTTTTATGATAATATTTAATCTACTGAAACAAAACCAGCCTTAGGGGGAAAAATAAACAGCAGTCACGAGAACGCCGGTTATATGTTAGCAGCTCTGCTCTGTTAGAAGGGCTCTGCGAAGAACCAGGCAGCCTTGGTCCTAGAAAACTCTCTCTCTCTCTCTCTCTCTCTTCTCTCTCTCTCTCTCTTCCCTCTCCTCCTTTCCTCCTTCTTCCTTTTTCCTTCTTGTCTCTCTTTCTGTCTTTTTCGCCTGCAGCTGAGTTAATCAAGTTTCCTTGAGTGCAGCTAACACTTTCAATAAGCAAGAGGCACTCACAAAGACTCGATCTACTTCATCAAAAACTGTCCAGAGCGAGGAGAGGTGTAAGCACTCAACTGTGGTCCAAAGGAGCAAACCCCCTCGAGATGAAAAGCGACTACTCCGTGCTGTGAGGTCAAGTTTAGAAATTTGGCTCAGACAACCCAAAAGCCATGTCACGCTGGGAGTGATAACTCTAAGACATTGCTAAGTCAGAGAACAGGAAAGAGAGAATTCATTGTGGCTCCTTCGCTTCAGGCGCGTCAGAACTCCTGACTCCAGTGTCCTGTGTTTTACAAGCTCGGGTGTGAGTTTCGGAACAGTGAGCAGTATTAGAAGGGGTTCTTTATTTTCATTATCTTAGTGTTTGCGTCTCTCTGCCTCCCAATTCTGAGGAAGCAGATTTCTTGGCAGTTAAGCCCCTCCGTTGAAAAACAGAAAGCTGGTCACTGTGCACATGCAAACATTCCTACACGAGCAAACTGGGATAGAAACTGGAAAGTAGAAAGGGCTGCTTCCAGGCCAAAGGTGAGATCCCAAAACATACCTGCTGTGTTTGTGCTCAGCCTTGGATGGGTTCCTGAACCCTGCTGGCTTGGACTGCTTCTACAGGGCAAGATGTTATGGAAAGTTTTACCAGGGCCTCTGGGTAAAAAATTTAAAAAATAAAAAATTGACCTTTTTAGGAGTCCTTGTGCTAATGGCTGTGTGCTCAGCAAAGCAGACAATGTCACCATAGTGACGACAGTGTATGCACACACTTACACTGTTGCCTCTGCTAAGCAGCTGCAAATACCTGCAGACTGGAAGGCCAGCTCCAGCAGGTGAAGGAGACCTACAAACCCAGCCTCCAGAAGCTCCAGCTGAAGGACACTAGAGAAGAAGCTCAAAGTTCATTTCACCTGGTGTTGGGACATTTCCCCTGCAAACGAGAAGGAACTTACCTAGAAATCTTGTAATGGGCCTGTTTGGAAGAGCTACGATTTACCTCTCCACCCCATGAATTTTACATTATCCAATGCGCAATAATGCACATAAAATTAAATAAACAATTTAATTAATTTAATTAAAATTAAATATTAAACATACTGTGCATAAGGAACCTGGGCCTTTGATTTAATTGAGCAGGAGTACCCAAAGCAGTTTGGGTAACAGCACAAAATAATTAAAAACAACAAGGACGCTAGCCTCTGGGTACAGGAAGAGTTGAGAGTCTCCTCTTGAGAAAGGTTTATTTAATTAAAATTAAACTAATCTTTGGAAAACATTTGATAAGCATTTCATAACACAAATCATAATCCGAAAAATGAGGCTCAACCTCCCTGTCCACAATACAGGAAAATCATGTTAAATAATGTATCTCTAGTAGCAGCTCCGTTCCCTGTGTGCACACACAAACACGCACACAGAGAAATCCAACAGACAACAGGTTTGCTGCATTCTAATTCCAGGTAATCCTCGATCCATCTAGAATCTAGGTAAATATTAGCAGAATGCTTTAAGCATCGTACGTTGGTCGAAGGAATTTAGGAGAGTCTGTGTTTGAATTTTGAACAGACTGTGGGGTTTCGAGATCAACACACCTCTATCAAAGAACACCATGACGGATTTAAGATGAAAATGTGGGTGTTTTAGCAAGCCAATATCTTGAGTAGGATTAATATAACCCAGAATACATAACGGGCTGGGTCTGCACATGACTGTAGACAGTTAATTCACAATTATCGTGACCACTGCTCCTTTCAGAAGAAGATGCTTCTCTCATATTTATATTCCCATTTGTTTCTGTCAGGTTGGACGACAATGTCTAATATTCAGTTGCAGAGCAGTACGTAAGATTAACTAGAGACCACAAAAGACGAGAGACACCAGGCCCAGCTCACATATCTCCAAAGGCTTTTCCTGGTCCTGACTTGCCAGAACCCCAGATGGCCCAGGGTCCATTTTGACATCCATGGCCCAAGGTGTATCACCAAAGCCAAGAGATTATGGTACCATTCCAAAGTCACCATGCATGTCTACCAGATAACAGGAGCCCACAGACAGAACTCAAAACCTAAACCATAAAGAATCCATCCATACCCCAAAGCAGAACACCAAAGCCAGGCTATCTGTGGACACAGAAGGAACACCATTCATTTCTATTTCAACCTAAATGGCAACTTAATCTACTCCCAGTGTTAAAAAAACAGTTTATATCCCCATGATTTTGAAGTAACTATATTCATCACAATGGCCTACTGGGTACATATTACAGTCTGCTTTGTTTTTATAACATCAGGCTCTATGTATAATTCCCCAACACCAAATTCAGTTTACCACAGTAGGTTAAAATCTGAAATATTTGTGCCCACAGGTGTTACGCATTCTGAAAACTCTGAATTGAAACTTAGTCCTGCCTCTACCAAGGTTATTTGGAGGTGTCTGCTCCAGAAAAGCCACAACAATACACAGCATGCTGTTTTATAAGCAGTAATTCACAATGGCAGGTAATAATTATTCCTGCACTATCAAGCGTTCCTCTAAAAAAAAAAAAAAAAAAAAATGCACCTAAGCTTTTAACTCTTTTTCTGGTTGGCTCAACTTTTCTTTGATCACAAGAACAAAGTACCTTTGGAGATTTCCAGTTGGGCCGAGAGACACAGCGATCCACAAGGGTGGCCTGTCATTGACAGACTTTAATTAATTTTTGAAGAAAAAAAAATCTGGAGAGCTGGCAGAGCTAAGAAACATGTAGGCAAAAGATCCTGAAGTCATCTCCAGGGCCAGTTCTCCCTTTTACAGACTTAGTAGAAAAGGAGGCTTTGCCCCCTAGAAAACACCCAATGAATCGCCAGGCACAGCCCTGGTTTCTTCAGTCAGGACCACAGCTGCAGGGCTCTCCCTCTGCCATCTAGGGCTTGTCAATGGTGCCCTTCATTTGCATGTCAATTCTTTCACATGATTAATATGTATTTATTGACCAGGAGGCCTTCCCAAACTAGGACAAAGACGGATGGACAGGCAGCTCTCTCTCTCTCTCTCTCTCTCTCTCTCTCTCTCTCTTCTCTCTCTCTCTTTCTGTCTCTCCTTTAGAGGCCAGCCATACTTTCCTGGTTGGACTGACAGTTGTACAGGGGCATAATTCTTTCTTCTCAGATGTGAGGGACAGCAAAGAAGGAAAGGAAAAAGACAGGAGTGAGCACCAGCAACTTGTCACCTCTCTCCTCATTTCCCCATAAAGTCATCTGGGTTCATTTCCTGCTGCCCCAACAGGCTCACAATTACCAGAAGATGGGAGTCCATCTTTATGGAAGTTTGAATCCCTTCTTCCAAGGCCAGGCCTGGTAGGAACCCTACCATCTGAGCTGAGACACCTGCTTCCCTGCAATCTCATCTAGGAACAGAAGGGAGCTGCACCCCAAGCATCCCCCATGCAGCTCTCATGAATGTTTCATCTACTCAGGTGAATGTCACATCTCCCAGACTGGCATGTGGAAGTTTTATTTATTAAACAGCAAACTCTGGTTTTAAAAAAAGATCAGCCTTAGGTCTCTCAGAAACTCTTTCCTTTTGCCTCTCATGACTCCCCGTACTAAAGGAATCAATAAATAAATAGATGGAAGATAGATAGATAGATAGATAGATAGATAGATAGATAGATAGATAGAGTGAATGAGCGAGCGAGCGAGCTTAGATGATCCCATGGTAGCATAAACTTCTGTTTCCTTAGTGTGTGTGCATGTATGTTAGTGTGTGTGTGTGTGTTTGTGCATGTTTTTCTGTGTTCACGTGTATGTATGTGTTTCTGTGTGTTTGTATGTGTTTGTGTGTGCAAGCAAGAAGTCAACATCAAGGGTCTTCCTTAGTCCCTCTACACTTATTTCTAAAACAGAACCTCTTGTTGAACCTGGAGCTTTCAATTTAGCTAGACAGGTCATAGAGTCCCAGGAATCCTCCTGTCTCTGCCTCCCAGCACTAGGATTACAGCATTGCAGTAAAGACAGTGTTGCAGACATCAGTATTTTTGTAGGTACTGTGGACCAAAGTCAGGTTCTAACCCTTTCACGGCAAGCATGCTGCCAACTTACCCATCTCCCAAGCACTGATCAACTCACTGTCTTTCTGGACATCAGAAGCAGTGGGGAGGATTAGAATGGCTCTTGCTTGACCTGGTGCCAAAGAGCCTGAGTCAAATGACCCAAGGATCATTGTATTGTCCATGTTTTCCTTTCACCATGATTCCTGCCAGTCTTCAGGCTTGCTCTGTTTGATGGTTGGGGTGTATAGATTTTCTGTGTGTGAAGTTCATGACCCAGAAAAGAGGCTTACAGATCACAGTCTAAGGTTCCCAAGTATGAAGAGCCAATTCCCTTTCATAAAACCCTTGGCCATAGAAAATAAGAAGAAAGAGACTTTCTTTAAAGTTGAAATAATTCACTTCCAGCCACACACACACTCACACACAAATACACACACACATGAGAGCACATGCATGCCCAAGTACATGTACTAGCAAGTTCTAGTATATTGGGATGCATGTGTGTAGGAGTTACATATACACACTCTGTGTGTGTGGCAAACAGAGGAAAATCACAAGTGTTACTTCTCAGTTGTCACCACATGTTTCCTTGAGACAGGGTCTCCTATCTCCTACTTTCCTAGAGCTAGCCCTGCAGGCTAGGCTGACCAGCCAGAGTCTCAGGAATCTACCCATCTTTACTTCCCTAGCACTGGAATTACCTAACAAGCACAAACCACCATACTGGGCTCTTTCTTCTTTACTTTTTATTTTCTTTCTCCCTTTTATGTGGCTTCTGGGGATTGAATCCAGGTCTTGGCGCTTGCAAGGCATGCACTTTACTGATTGCTCTATCTCGCCAGTTCCCACTTTGTTTTTAAAGAAAATTACCAAGTGGAAAAGGTAGTTTAGCAGTAGAGTACTTGCCTAGCTTAAAAGTGATATAGATTCCATGTATAGAACCAGAAAAACAAACAAACACGCAAAGAAAAAGCAAAACAAACAAACAAACAAACAATTCAAAGTTAAAAGGGAGTTCCATCTCTTACCTACATTCTGCCAGACTCTTGGACCTTGGCAGCTCTGGGCCCACTGTGTACTCTGGGCACCACTTTGTCCATAGTCTGGTCTACGAAGAATGAGGAAGAGCAGTTCCAATAGCCCCGTGGCTGTGTGCATGCCTTCCATTTCCCAGTTATTTCCACTAAAACTGGTCAGTGTGTACGTATAGACTGTACATAAACGAATTCCAGGAAAAGGCTGAGAATTCCAAGAACATAAGCTCTACAAACTGCAATGGCAAACTTATTGGAAGTAATTCAACAACAACAGTAGCAGCAGCAGTAAATGACCCAGTAGGTTGTTTCAAATTTCTGCCCAGGTTGTGCTCATACAGAAATGTAATGATTTTTGTTGTTGTTGGGGGGGGGCTTGTTTGTTTTTTGTTTTGTTTTGTTTGTTTGAGACAGGGTCTTGTTAGGTAGCTCTAGCTATCTTGGAACTTCACCATGTCGACGAGATCTCTAACTCACGGATATGAGTTATCTGCCTGCCTCTGCCTCCAGAGTGCTGGGATTAAAGCACGCTCATGATTATTTTAACTAGTATTTGCCTTAATAATAAATGAGCAACAAAACCAATACAGGACTGGGAATAACTTCAACAGTGCCCCCTCTGGTTCTTATCAATTTCATAAGACACTAGAACCTTGTTACCTGGCTGAAATGCACCACACTTGCCCCAAAAATACATGTATCCAAAAGACAAGCACACATGTCAAAACCCTCTTAGAATAGCCAAAAACTAAAGGAAGGAAAAACATTAAGGAAAAGCAAAACCCATCTCTAAGGTCCTTGAATCTGCTGTTCCCTTCCTTGGCCAGAAGTTCCTGTGCAAAAGAAACTGGGAAGAAAAATTTTACTATCAAAACAGGTAGTTAGTTAGCTAGCTAGTTAGTTAGTTAGTTAGTTGTTAGTTAGTCAGGTAGCCCAGGCATGCTTCAAACTTGCTGTATAGCTGAGGAATACCTAGGATGTCTAGCATGCCTTCCTCTGTCTCCCAAGAACTGGGATACAAGGGTGTACCAGCACATCCTGTTCACAGAGTGCTGGGGATTGAACCCAGGGCTTTGTGCATGTTAGGCAAGCACTCTAACATCAGAGCTGCATCCTGGCCTTGAAGCTTCTGATAAGCTAAGGTAGGTGTACCAAAATCCCACTTTTCCTTTTCCATTTAACAGATCTCAAATTCAAATCAGTTGAACCCACAAAGGTCCAATGGGAACTGCCACTGGCCCCATTGAGCTTAAGAGCCGTACAACAGTCCAGACACCTGGACAGGGGCTGCACAAGTGCATGTGACTCATGGAACCATCTGGAAGTCTCATGTGATGCATCATAGCCTCGGTGCAACTGCAGAATTTGCCACTCTGATGTCCACCCAGATGCCTCTCAAAAGCACTCAGTTTTTGGCCATGTTGAATAACTGGGTAAGTGACAAGGACATGTGATGCTTACCGGTGTGTGTCAGCATTAGGGTCTGAACTCTGTTCTTTAGGCAACTTGTTTTCAAGTCACTGCCCAGAATCCCAGTACTGGGCAGAGGGCCACCGTCTAGATTTGAAAGGATTGAGTACCTCCTCAACCCCACAACTCATTTCATTGTTAATTAAATTTCAAGTCCCCTCCTCCTTTGACTTTTGCAGACCATCAATCCAAAATGACAGGAAAGTATTGTTTTTAAACTTTTTCACACATTTTTATTCACATGTGTGTGTGTGTGTGTGCACGCGCGCGCGCGTGCGGCGCGCGTGCACATGCCTATGGACATGGAATGTGGTCTCTTCTTCTACTCTTTGGGGGTCCTGTGATCAAATTCAAGTGGTCAAGTTTAGTGGCAGCTGCCTTTACCTGCTTTCACGATGTAATTACTGAGTAATTAATAAAAATGATCAAGAGTTCAGGGAGTCCACAAGGTGTCCACCTCTACCCCTACCTCAATTCCTCTTCCCCAGTGGAGTGCTAGGGACCCCTATACATTTTGTGTGGCACCCCATTCATTCATTGGCCTCACTTTCTCTTACGGTGAGACCCCTCTGGACTCTGTGGGTCATCTTGCTCTCAAAGATACTTGGGGGGGGGGTTGATAGGTACAGACACAGGTGTGCCTGTGCCTGTGGAGGCCAAAAGACAACCTCAGTTGTTGTTCATCAATGCTGTCCATCTTCTTATTTTGAGATGGGGTCTCTCACTTGGCTAAGACTTGCCGTGTAGTCTAATAAGCTAGGGGACCAAAGGATCTTCCTGTCTGGGTCTCCCTAACATAGATGTGACAAGCATGTGCCATCACACCTGGCTTTAAAAACCAATAAACAAACAAACAAAACTGGGTTCTGGAAGTGGAACTTAGTTCCTCATGTGCAAAGATGCCCTTCGAGCTGACTAAGGTGACAGGAAGAAGGGCTGCTTATCTCTCCTGGCTACCTTCCCCCAAAGGTATCTTTGTATTACAGGGGCTTCCAGGTGGCTGGAATGTGGAAACGTCATTGCCTACTTGGGAGTTAATAACACAGTGTCACAAAGGAATTTGAGGCTGAACTCCCACTGGGGCGTCAACTTTTCCTGCTTCAAACTTCCCTGCTGAGTCTAAAAGAATAAAACTCAGAATTTTTTTTTTTTAACTCCTGGAGTCTCCCCATTGCTGCCACCTTGTGAAATGGTCCTAGCATGCTTTGTCACCCTGGATCACAGGGTGAGCTTTGTATATGTTCGAAGGCTCTGGGTCCAAAATAGCTGCACTTTTTCTGAGTGGGGTGGAGTGTACCAGACCTGGAGGGTGGTCTGTGTGAACTGTGTGAGCCAGTCACAGAGGAAACCCTCCCGTTGGTTTCAATCTTATGGGCAAGCATAAAGTCCCAGGGGCTGTTGTGGGATTGGAATGGGATGCTAATGGGTCAGAAAATGGAACTGGGGTCTCCTGGCCCTCTCCATCTCGCCATACAATATTTCCCTCGGATTTCCCCATAAATAGGGAATGATAAGATGGGTTTAGAGTGAGAATCCTTAGATAGTCACACTCACACAACCAGTAAGTGACTCTTGAGGCTCCGTGTGCTCTGGACCACTCCCCCTCACTTCCCTGGTGCCAAATCCCTTGCTCTCAGGCTGGTCTCAACTGCTACACTGTTCACTACAACACGAAGCCTCAGCCCTAAGCTGCAGGATTCCCTTCCAGGGGGAAGCCCACTGTACAAGACTCTCCCTGCCCAGTGCGTCTCACAGCCAAGTGAGCCTGTGAAGGCTGAGATGGCTGAGGATCCAAGTCGAGGAGCTTGCATGAGGCTCCGTTTTCCTGGGCCGTGTTTGCCATTTTCGGGAATAAATGAAGCATTGGTAATCTCTATCAAAGCTTTCACGCTTCATTCTCTGAAACTAAGTTGAAGCTTAGACAGAAAGGGATGAGGTACTTTTAATTTAAAGTAATGATCATCGACACTCTGGCCCTAGAGGGTCTCTAGGAGAAAAAGGAGTCCCTACCCCATCCTAGGGAAGCTCACAGGATGGCCAGGCAGGCTGTGAGTTGCCAGGATGCATGGACCACATCCAAGGATTCTTACAGCTTTCCTGCATGGAGCGGAGGGGTGCAGTTATAAAATGTAGCTTGCCTTGGAAGAGTGGAAGAGCTAGAAAAGTGTGAGGTAGTGGAGTCCCAGTCTACAGTCCAACAGGAATGGAAATGAGCTGCCCTAGAGGCTCAGGCTTTGCCCACCCAATGTCTGAGACTGAAGTAACCTTTTCCCTTCTAGGGCAAAAGGCAAGAACCATTGCCAAGGTGTGCATTCTCTGGTCCAAACAACCTCTCTGCTACTGGCTACTTTTTCCTACTAGGTGGGTTTTTTTGGGGGGGGGTTTAAGTTGTCAGTGCAGGGTCAAGATGGGGGTAAGGCAGTTCCATCCCCCATTTGGGAGTTCTAACCAAGAAGCACAGGGAACATTTGCTGATTTGGGTTGAACTTGGTCCGAGGAAGTGGATGTTTCTCTCTCCGTTCCCTCAGCATTTTCTAGATATTTAGGATATCTCACTTCCAGATCAGTCTCCGGAAGAAAAAACACCCAACATTTTACTTCAAGGCTTTCATCCCTGAAGAAATTCAGAGACCTGACGGGGAGGAGGGGAGTCCAGCCACCCTCCTGTGTCCACCTTCCTCCTCAGCCTCGGCCAGCTGGGAAAGCACCAGAAAGTCAGGAGCCCAGGAGCGAAGGCCCGCGGTCAGTCCGCAGAGAGCAAAGGATCGAAGGACGGACCCAGTCAGGCTCTGAAACTCACAGAAAAGGGCAGCACCCTTCGGGGAACCTCTGTAGGACCTAGGTGGGCATGACTCAGCAAAGGAAGGACCGCAAGAAGAAACTGGTTATAAAGAAACTCTAGGGAGACTTCAGCTGTGTTTCGGAGCACCGTGTAGGCACTAGAGAACTGGACAAACACCTCCGCTGAAACAAGAGAGGAGATGTGAAAGTTTCTGCCCAGCAAAGTTGTACTGACACAAAAGGAGGCTAGCGTGGCAGGGGCGTTACTACTTTCACCGCCCCCCACCCCGCAAAAAAAAAAAAAAAAAAAAAAAAAGGAAGGATTTTCGAAGAGCTCACCTAGAACGAAGTTGAAGCTGAGTTGACAGCACTTCCCCAGCCAAACACCAAGCAAATATTCTCCTGAGCTCAAGCTCGCAGAGGACTGGGGCCCAGCCCTAGTCTGGCAGTCAGAAGCCAAGGGGACCGAGACTGCGAGAGGTCTGGGCGCCGCGGAATGTTCGGTGAGAATGCGGAGTGTAGTCTATCCCGGACGTGTTGAAGCAACCACACAAATAGAGTCTACTTTCCACAGTCGTGAAGGCCAGCCCTCCCCCTACCTCATTTGACTCCAGGCCTGGTCGTTCCCAGGTCGGGTTTGTGCATTGGTGGTACAAAGGTGATTCTCACGATCCCCAGACCGGGCCCCAGGAGCCCCAACTGGAATCCCCACTTCCCCCTTCACAGTCAATTGAGGGCTGAGGGTGGCTGCGAAGCATAAGAGGTCAGCCCATCTGCACTCAAGGTCAGAGTCCGTGTCCCTACACGTTAGCAACACGGGGAGTGGGAGGGAGCGATTGTCACCAAATTGGACCTCCAGAGCATCTGCTGGACACAGATAGCTGAGCAAAATCAAGAGCTGGGCCAAGTGACCCATGGAGAGGGAGGGCTGGGGTCCTAAGGAACACTCAGGCCTTCCCCTGTCTGGAGTGCTTTAGGAAGCCGGGAGAGGGGAGGCAGTCCCAGAGACCGGAGGAAGCTGTCCGAAGGCAACAGGGAGACCTCCGATGCAAAAGTGGAGACTTTGGAGTGGAGAGACCAGGAACCCAAAATCACTAAAAGTAGCAGAGAGAAGCGAGGCAAACGCAAACCGAAACCTACAAAGAGTGGCCTAGGAGAGGCGGGCAGGAAGGAGACTGGCTGAGTGTCACTCCCAAACCGTAGGAGAGGAGGCACAGGTGGCCTTTCACCGAGTGTCCCTTGCAGAGTCAGGGCCCTTGCCGCACGAGCGCTGAACTAATAGATATGGAGGCTCCCCGCGGAGATAACGGTGCGCTCAGAGGCTTCAATGGAACCCCAGAACGGTTTGATTTTCACCCACGTATGGGAGAGAGGTGACCCCAGGCCTGCGACCTAACCTGTGCTGGCCAGAAATGGATTGCACAGCTCCCTCGGAGGACTGTGGGGAGCGCAGGCAGCGGCGGGGAGAGCTGGAGGGTGGCCAAAGGAATACGATGCTGAATTAGTACGTGCTTTTTCAGCCGGCCTAGTCCCGGCTCAGGTGCAAGAAGAAGATGCGGGTGGAAACGCATACGATAGGGAAGATAGGATGGCAAATTTTGAATTCCCTTGAAAGCTAATATGGGCCTTGGATCTTGCATTCCTTCCTATATAGAGAAGGTAGGAAGATTGGGGGAGGCACTGAAGCCTCCTCCTACTTAAAGATCGAAGGTCCCAGAAAAGCAGCCACCGAAGATCCTTATCAAAAGTCGGAGTTCAGCTGTGGGGAAGGTCCAGCGTTGTAAACTTCAACGAGATTGAATGTGACCTTCCGAAGATGACCTTGAACTCTTTTTCTTATCTGTAAGTTGGACAAGGTGATATAGATATGTGTATAGATAACAGATACCTATCTCAAAGACATGTGCATGTCTGGATGAAGTGAATGATGTCAGATGTGTTCAATCACCCCCAGGAAGTAGTGAGCATATTGGCAATAATTTAAAATTTTTGCTATGCTCCCTCTCCTCATCTGTTCTGCCCTGCCAGATGTCCAGGCGTCCAGATGTGAAAGAGGTGGAAAGGGCCAGGAGAGGCCAGCTGGGAGGTTGGTAGGACAGCTTTTGTCTCCCTCGTGTGCTTTGCCATGGAAATCTGGAAATCATCCCTGTTAACATGTGTCTCCCCAACACAAAAGATGCTAAGACCTGGAGAGCTTGGAGTCTCCAGGTTCCCTTAACTCCAAGGCCAAGCAGAGTCTTCTATGGAAAAGCTTGTTATCTGTTAGGAATCCCAGCCATTGGCCATAGAGTACCCTAGGAAGAAAAAAAAAAATCCTTGTGCTTTTGGGTTTCTCTTCTACACAGAGGGCCCTCAGTTCTGGGCACCACATGGAATGGAGCACTTGCTGAGGGTTCCCCACCACCCCAACCTCCTCCGTCCCACTCCATCCCCATCATGGGTATGGGTGTGCTTGCATGAGACAGGGAAAAAATTTTGGTGAGTGTTAGTTCCTAAATTTCGGGAGATTTATACACCCCTGCAGTCTTGAAGAGACACCTCCTCTGTGTCCCCCCACCCCACCCCACCCCTGCCTCACTTACCCCACTGTCCAAAGTTGAGTCTGCAGCCCTGAGAATTCTCTTCAGGGTGAGACGTGGGTGAGTGTTCAAATGTCCACAGTGAGCCTTCCTCCTCTCAGCCTAGAATCCTCCCAAATGTCTTCAAAGCACCCCAGTTCTAAGTCTGTGATAGTGAAGGGGACCTGTTCTACCTCAAGGGGCGGGTGCCAAGGGCTGAAGGTAGAAGCATATTCCTGAAGTAAATTGTGTGGGCCAGCTACAAGCCACGTTCTCTGAGAAATCACTTGGAACCCATCATTTTGCATCCCGCTTCCCCAGTATGCTCCATTCCCAGGAAGTCCAGCTGGGCTGGTGGCTCATCCCACAACCACTGAGCTATGGCTATTAGTAGGGATCCAAGCCTGAGAACCTTGACCCTGAATCCCAGAGGACAGGAAGTCACCCGCCTTCACTGCTGGATACCTACACTCCCCATCTCCCAGATTCCCATACAACCCACCTCTCTCATCCCTAGTTCTCTATAGTGGCAACCATGCAGAGGCCCTTAGAAGAGACCTTTGTCTCCTGCCCTAGCTAGGAACGAACAAAGCCCACAAGTTGGGACTTGGATGTGTCAGTTTGTGCCTGTATTATAGTGTTTTGCTGGCCCAGATGTTTGCCAGAACCTTGTGCCCTGGTAGTGTCTCTGCACCTGCTGCGATCACACCTCTGAATATAAGTACAAAGTATATTTGCTTTCCACACAGGTGCACTTCATACTTGTACGTATGTTTTTGCATGTGTAGATAGCTGCTTGCTTGTCCACTGACACCACTCTCCTGATGGGATGTATACAGCATGTCTGAGGGCTTCGTCTGAGGGCTTGTTGTGTTCTCAAAAAGACCCTTTCCGTCTCAGGATGGTTTTGTTTTTTCACATGTAAAGCAAACCTTTTTATTTGAGCATTCCGGAGGACCACTCCCAGACTGGCACTTTGTTGAGTGTTTGGGGGGATGGAGGGGCAAGGTAACCAGAGCTTCCACCATCTCTCTCTTTATTTTATATTATTTTATTCTTATTTATTTATTTTTGAGACAGAATATCACCATGTAGTTTTGGCTAGCCTGGAACTCACTTTTAGATCAGGCTGGCCTTGAATTCACAGACATCCTCCTGCCTCTCTGTGTCTTGTGAGTGCTAGGATTAAAACTGTGCACCACCATGGTCACACCCTCTTTTTATAAGTCATCAGTTAAAGATGTCTTCTTAGCTGAGTCTAGAGGACCAGGGAAGATCTGAACCTCCAATGGTCAAGAGGGATGGAACAGCGCTCTAACCCCAAGAGGCAGCATTATGGTCTTTAATATGAACAGAGTCAAGGTCAGCTTAATAAGGCCAGGCTGTGAAGCAAATGGGAGGTTCTGCTGGATACATGGCCTTCCTGCCCATCTTACCCACCCCACCCCACCTCCAACCCCACTCCCTGTTCCTATAGCCTATAGGCAAGCAAATCATATCATGTCTACTGCTAGATGAATGGCTTGTCTAGAACACCACACACACACACACACACACACACACACACACACACACAAAATCAAGCTGGCCACTGAAAAATTTCAGGGTCACTCCAGAGAAGGTCCATCACTGGGGCAGGCCCTCTTCTGGTGCCTCTGGCTTCAGGCTGCTGTCTCATTAGGGGTGGCCAGAGCTCCCCCCTGTCTCAGCACTTTGGTCTCATTGAGAGCCATGGGGGAAGGGAACTGTTCTGAGGTGTGATTGGCTGCCAGGTAGCTTCATCTCTTGTGACTGCTGGGGTTATGGTAGCCAGAGCACTCCTCTATACCCTAGGCAGCCCCATTTAGAGGCCTGTGAGTCAGGCACCTACATGAACCCACAAACACTAAACAGTGACTATCAGGTGGAGTCTATCTATCCTAAGCGCCTTCCTAGCCTAGATAAATATATGCATAACACAGAAGTCAAAATGCCCAAAGATAGCCAGCCCACTGCAGACATATGTGCACACACAGAACTGTTTGCCAAATGCCTTTTCCTTCTTATCTCCATCCTATCCTTCCCACTGCCTCCCCCTAGCCTGCCCCCCCCCCCCCGCCTTGTAGGAAAAGGGAGAAAACAGAGACCTTTGCCCTCAAAAAGAGCGCTTGAGATCGATATTGTTTAGACTTCGGTAGCTTGTATTTCCTTCTAGTCTGAGGAAGATTTAAGTATATGGTTCAATTCCAATCCTTAAGGGAGGGGGAGGAAAAGGAGAAGATGAGGAAGTCGGGTTAGTGTGCTCTACTCAAGTATTTATCTCGATGTAGCTAGCCCCCCCCCTTTAATACACAGGCAGCTCGCCAAGCCAGCCCCATAAATCTGAGAAATCAATGCCTATTTATGATCATTATTACTCTCTCCTTCTCTCTTTTTTAAAAGAAGGGGTACCAGAATAAGGTCTGACCGCATCCGTCCTCCCCTTCGTCTCTGCCCCAATCAGAGAGAACGAAAATTGCAAAGTGGAAGGAGAGAGGAGAGGAAGGTCGGTCCTGACCTTGACTACAAGGCCTTGGCCACATCTTTGAAGTACGGGCTACAAAACGACACAGGCACAGAAGACAAAAAGCTTCGAAGTTCTCAGAGCCTGGTTTCTCCGGCTGAACAATGAAGAAAACTCTATTTGCCCACGTGATTAGAAGATAAAGAGAGATAATGGGTAAGAAATCAAATTACATCACAATACCGCTCCCACCAGAGGCTTAGCCAGCACATCCAGGACCTGGAATACTGGCCTTTGCTGTCCCGGGGGTTAGGGGGTGGAGATCTCCTGTCTCTGGCTTTTTTGTACTGGGTGGTGGGGGGAGGTACTGGGTGGTGGGGGTAGGGCTTCAGGAATGTGACACTTCCTGGAGCTGCTTCTGCAGCAGCCTCTGTTCTAGCCTCTGAAATAAGGTGGCCTTGGATGCTTCTGTGAAGTAAAGGACATGGTGGGTAGAAGAGCTACGAACTCAGAGCCCACACCCCCATGTGCTTTCAGGAAAGGAGATGAGGGGATTGAGGGGACTGGTCCAGATTCTGAGCTGGCTAGCACTTCAGACCTCAGACTTCTTCACCTGAAGGCCAACTGGCAAAACCTCAAGATGCCAAGCACCACTGTCAAAAGAAGGAAGACAGATGCTCCCAGTCACATCTAAACACCTATTATGTGCAGGCACCATCCCAAAACAACAGTAAGACATAAGAGACCCATAGAAATGTCTAATGGACTTTTCCAACTGCTTGCTCTCCAGGCACTGGTCCCAAGTTCCCAAGCCCTTGTGCAGAGATAGCATGAGCCTCTTGACTTCCTGGGGTACAGAGCCTAGCACTTTTAGTTCCCGGATAAGAAATGAGATGTTGAGCCAAATTGGGGGGACTTTTTCAAGGAAGGAGCGGGAATAACTGAGCCATTCTCATTTCTTCCAAAAATCAATCCTGAAAAAAAAATGACAGGAAATAAACTCCAGAGGAAAGGTTCCAGTATGCAAATCCCAGACACACTAGGCAAGCGTTCTACTGTGCAAACGCAGATGAGTGCACATACAGAAACCATGCGTTCACAAATGTCCAATCGTGTATCTGACCCTGCGTAACAACCACTCAGCTGCACAAAACAAACACATGCAGAATACACAAAATGGATGGGAACCGAGGCTCACCATGATGTGCACACTGTTCCATGTGCACACAAACGTGTAGACATCCATCTGGCATAATTATGTACATACCTATATATAGTTACATGCATGTTACATGCGTCTTGCATATAGAAATAAAGGAGAGTAGAATTTATAGTGTGTAAACTCTAAACAAAAGAAAGATGGGAACCCTTAAATAGGCTCTTAGTCTTTTCGGATCTTCCACCTCTTAGCCTCTAAAAGCTTCACCGGGTGGCAGTCCTGGAGAGTCTGTCCTAGTCACTGACAATTACCCACAGTATCCTCCATCTGGCCTGTCCTAGGATCTTATGTGTACAATCTCCATTCCTTGAAATGAGGAGTTTGGCCAGACTTTGCTGGCTTTGGAAAAGAGACCTCCATATGCAAGCTTCAGGCGAGGAAGAAGTAGGCCCTGGCTGTTTGGGGGCTTCCAGACCCCCTGAATAGGATCACTAGATGCAGCTTTCCACAGAGTCAGGCCTCCTTTTTGCAGTATGAGGAGACTCTTAAGAAGCTCCGGTGGATCACATCAGACTAGCTATCTGCCAAGGGGAATCCCATACCCAAAGGAAGGGGTTAAGTTCAGGCTGCAGAGTCTCTTGGCCAAAGCTGGGCAGCTTTGCAAACAGCCTGCCACCACTGCAGGCCCTGCTAAGAAAATCTCCAGCCAAACTCTCACCAGAAAAAAAAAAAAATGGGGGAAAAAGGAAAAAAGGAAAAAGAAAGGACACATAAAGGTATAGTTTGGTGCATGAAAGCCGGTGAACGAGAAGACTCAGTTGGCTGAGCCTGCACAAGCATAGGCAGCCAGCTGAAGCCGCTGGGGGCAGGGCAGCGAAGGACTGGACTTTCTGGCATTGGGGTCGCCTAGAATACACTCAGAGACTCAGCATATCCTCCAGACCAAGACCAAAGCAAACCTGGACAGCCTGTGTCATACACTCGCCTTCACACCAGGGCGGTGATGGTTACAACCATAGATGAGCTTCCCAGGGCTTTGCACCCACGCTGTACAGCCAGGGTGGTCGCCACACAGCACCTGGATGGGCTCTTTTCCATCCCACAAAGAAGAAGGCAGTCAGCAACTCATGAACACAGTGAACATTTTATTTCAGACTACAGGTTTCTGAACATAATAAAATCTTTGGCTTGTAGCGGCGGTTCAGTCTCGCAGTCTGTGGGGTTGTATTTCTCAAGGAGTCTCCAGGAAAGGAAAGGGATTTAGGGGAAGATAGACAAGACCAATAGAAGAATCCTGGGTGGGTAGAGGAGAGGGGAAGGGCAGACACGCAAGGAAACACACTCACATTCACACAAAGAAAAGTCCCAGAGAAACCAGGGCCAGCGTTAGGGGTGCGGGAGGTACCCAGAGAAGCAAAAACATTCAAAGGAAAAAAGCAACGAAAACGAAACTGGGCTGGGGGCAGCAAAGTAGGGAGGAGGGATAAAATAATTATAATAATTATAATAATTATAACAATAATAAATGAGATTAATAAAAATGTCCAGCAAATAGAGATCGCTACACATATTTGTTTTCCTTACCTGAAATTAAATATATACACGGTCCTAAGCAGTTTGGCTAGATAGAGCTTTAAAGAATTCGCAGTTTCGTCTTATACAGTGAGTTAGAGAATAGATCTTTATTTTTCCCCCATAGCACCTGTCCGAGTCTTTCTCCCGTTTCAAAAACCGTTTTGTTCCAATGTAAATGTCCACTCGGAGGATTGCTTTCTCTTGCTCGCTTTCTCTGTCGCCCTGATTGATGCCTCCCTCCTTAGCGATCGTCTCTGCATGGCGGCGTGGGGACGGTGAAGCGGCAGCCCCGCGGAGCCTGGAGATGGCACGGGCGCCGATGGACCGCGGTCCCCGGAGCTGGCCACCACAGCTACTCGCTCTCGTCTTTGTCCTGGACCGTGGTGGTAGAGTGGTTGTACAGTCCCTGGGCCATGAGGTGCAGCGCCAGGCCGTTCTTGATGCCGGTGGCCTTCTTGATCTTGGCACGCTTGTTTTGGAACCAGATCTTGATCTGGGACTCGTTCAGGCTGAGCTCTTGGGCCAGGGTCTGTCGCCGCTGCTCCGTGATATAGCGGTTTGCCTGGAACTCCGCCTTGAGTCTCTGCAGCTGCTCGGCCGTGAACGCCGTCCGCGGCCGCTTGTCTTCCTTCTCGTTCTTTTTCTTCTTTAGCTTCCTGGTGCGTGGACCTGCAGCGAGGAGGACAGGGCCAGGGAGGGGAGAAAGGGGGTCAGGAGCAGAGGGAGGGGGAGAGGGCAGAGTAAGCCGTGTGAATGGCCTTGTGGAGCACACCGCGGGGATCCCGAGCTTCCGGGGCGATTGTGGAGGCCAGCTGCTGGGTCCCGCTATCTCTACCGAAGAGCCCCTCTCTACACCATTGAGATCTCTAGGCCCCCCTCTGCAGGAGGGACTCAGAAACCAAACAGGAATACTGGCGGGGATTGCAGGGGCCACACAATTCAATAAAGCCGGGAACAGACCTAGCTCCCAGTACTTTCTGGTCCAGAAGGCCAACAACAACAACAACAACAAAATGTGGGTGGGGGAGGAATTAAAGATAGAGTGAGCTCTGGGGGTCCCAAGGTATAACCTAGACTTAGGGGGTCCCTGAACTAGAATGTCTTCCTAGCTCTGGATATAATAAAATACAACATTAAGGTCAGGCCCTGGGAAGCATGGCTGGTCTGCCTTGGTCCCCACTTTATTCTCGGGAAGCTACACACACACACACACACACACACACACACACACAAAGCCTATGCAAAGCTCCTACCTGATTCTCACCACTGACCTTGGAGAGACCAGGGAACCTGAGATCCCCCAGCTCCAGAGAATCAGGAATCCCTTTCTTCCTTCTCTCCTTTCTGTTCTCTCTAGTGAAGCAGGACACTGCCTGCCCCATCCCTATTAGAGCTGCAGCCCCTAGTCTATAAGTTTAAGCCCTGGGACATTCTATTTAGCTTCTTGGTTGATGTCAGGAAGAAAAGAAGGACCCTCCCAACTCATCTCCATGGGGGCAGACAAGGCTGGAAAGGGGAGGAAGGTTCTGTTATTTCTCTTCTGAACCTGCTTGCTCAATTTCAGGGTGCAAAAGTCTTGAAGTAACACAAACAAATGGGGCGCCTATGGACGATGATAATAACCCTTGCCTTGTTGTCCCCACCCATAAGCAAAACAAGAACTAAGAAATGATGGTGAAAGAGACAATCACAGCGAGGGTCCTGTGCTATCACCCCAAGATGTATGTGTAGGAAGACCACAGAAACATTCTCCAAGAGGATGAAGCCTCTCTCAAATGCTAATGTGGAAGGTTGGTATGGGCTCCAGCCTTGGAGAGAACTAAATGCTGAACCTTGGCTAGAGGGTTGAAGCCTGCTTCTTGGCATTCTTACTGGGATGTTAACATTGAACACCTGGCCTCAGTAATAGCTATGGAGGCCAGTGGATTCAAGTGACGTTCCTGTCCCGTCTGTTATTACCTAAAATTGTCTGAAAGAACGGTCTTTGCTGGCGTGTGCAAACCTAGTCACTGGAAAAACCCGAGTAACTGGATCTAGCAGCAGGCCAGCACCTAGGGTCACTAGCTGTGAGGAGGAATCCAGGCCTAACTGGCTGTAGGAATCACGTCTAGGTTGTCACTCCTCTCCATTAACTGCCTTTGGAGAAGTATCCGGTCCCTGCCTTTTTTGGTCTATAAAAAGGAAAGGAGCAAGGAACAAAGACAAGGCCTACTCCTGAGCAAGACTTGGGTTTAGATGAGTCATGAGCCTAGCAGGCAAAGATGGCCCAGGAAATGTGCGCATCCTCCAAGAGACTCCGCTGCGGGAGGTGCATCCCGAGCATGTTGTAGTGTTGTTGTTGTTGTGTGCAGAGGCACGGACACTTGTAATAAAATCGTAGCCTCCTGGCCGGCCCGACCCACTCAGCCTGACAGCTCAATCACTCTATCCATCAGGCGAGTCAATCAAAGCAGCTTTTCGGAGGTTCAGGGAGCCCAACGTGTCAATAACGGGGCTCGAGATGGCGGGGGCTGATAGCGCGCATCGATCCGCACCCGGACCCAAAGCAGCAAGGCTGCAGGACACCAGCCAGCGGTGGGGCGCCTGTGGCTACCTTTTGCCCGACCCCCTGGCGGGCCCAACGCTGACCCTGGACCCAAGCCCCTGCAGTTCTCCTCGCAGCCAGCTCTGGCCTCATAGAAACGCCTGGTCTGTGCAAGGAGCAGCAGGCCTGAGCCCACTTTTCCAGGCCCAGCAGCTGACCTTGGGTAGGTGCTCCAGGACAGGAAAAGAAAGCAGAGAATTGACCTAAGACAGGCAGATAGCTACTAACGGCATATTTGCGAAGGAGAGAATGAAAGAAAGAAACCAAGGTTGAAGAGACAGGGGAGCCCTGCCGGACACACACTTGATTCCTTTGCCCATGGTCCCCCTTTCAAACCTGTTTGCTTTGCTCTCCCAAAGCGGCCAGCTCCAGCGAGCGGTGGCTGTCCACCTTTCTGGCTAGGGCCTTACTCTACCTTCTACCCACACGGGTTGACTCCCCATACCCGGGCTGGGCGCAAGGGATGACGCTTTTTTCCTTTCTCTCTCCCCTATATCTGCCTTTATGTAAATGGACTCTCCACAGAATAATATCTATAGTGTTTGTTTAAAACACACAGCAAAGATTATTTCTCTGGCTCATTTCCCTGGCTAAAGCCAGTCCTGACAGGACTAAGATGGTAGATGCAGATCCAAGTCACTAGGCCTATCTTCCCGCCAACTCAAAGTGCCCTTTCCCTACTTTATCAATGAGTAATTTTATAGCTTTCTTCGAAATAGTAAAATAAAATATAAAAATGGCCTCAAGGCTCAGTTCGTAAAATCAAAGGACAGAAACTGAAGCCTCCTGTGCGTGCCAATCGCTGTAACTTCCTTGGTGGAAAAGGCCAGCATGGCAGATCGGTTGTGACTGGACCCGGGGCAAAAGGAGAAAGCAAACGTAAAGCCAATAGAGCTTCAAACTGGGCTTGCTCTCCCCAGCGGGAGGGCTTGGAATTTTAGGACGTGGCCGGGGCCTGAACACGTATGCACACCCCGGCTCGGTACTCACCAGAGGATGGACGGTCCGAATAGCGAGTGCAGTAGACCCAGGCGGGCCAGACAAGAGGTTGCTGCGAGTCAGTCTTGACCACTGGCCCACCGTTAGCCGAACCCATGAGTAGTATCGCAGGGTTGTGTTCCGGGAACTTGGCGCCCTGCGCCCCGGGACTCCCCGCGCTGCCTCCACTGCCACCGCCACTGTCCGAGGGCTTCGACGCTGCTGCCGCCGCCGCGGCCACTGCCGCTGCAGCCGCGGCCGCCGCCGCGGCCGCCGCAGCAGCCGGGTTCCCGGCTTTGGATGCTCCCGCGCCGACGGCCGGTGGCGGGCTGGGAGCCGTCGGGTGGGCCACAGTTCGCATCTGGAGCACACAAGAGCGAGGCAGGGCCCGAAGCTCGTGTGCCCAGAGAGTGGACAGGGTCTCTACCTGCACCAGTCTGGCCTCGGTCACGCTCCACGCGGCTTCCTCCTCCTCCTGCTGCGCCTCCTCCGGCTGCAGCCGAAGCCACCAGGAGCTGCGGCAGGGGCTGTTCCTTTTTGCAACCGAAATCGGGCCTTAGGATGTTATCGATGAAAAAGTTGGTGGTGCGGTGCAGCTGGGCCGCTGGCTGCGGCTGGTGAGCAGGCGCCCCGAGATGCTGCGGTGGCGGCGGCGGCGGTGGTGGCGGCGGGGGCGGGGGATGCGGGGGGAGGTGCGG
>JAJTUV010001878.1:0-177500 GCA_021653895.1 Mastomys natalensis | reverse complement strand
TGGCTCAGACTGGAGCTCTGTGGGCCTGCCGTAGGTGGTGTTGCCTGCACACGGTGGTAATCCCATTTCCAGTGTAGATCAGATGGCAGTGGGGCCTCGTGGTGCGGGACATGAATGAGTTGTCCCAACACAATAGCGTGCAGCCTTCCTACGGGGACTGGGTGACCAGCGGTTTTGTTGGGAGTGAATGCAGGGAGATTTCTGGTACAAGTGCGGGCATTATCGTGAGCCAGAAGGTCAGACTATACATTGCAGCTCCCCAAAGCCTATAGACCTTGGAAATGCGAGGCCTCTAGCCGCCTGATTGTACCTGACAGTCTTTTCAATAGACTAATTCAATTAGCGCTCAGGGCTTCGGTCTTCATTTGCAGGGCATGACAATATGGGGTGGGTGGGTGCTGGAGGGGGATTTCTTGGGTAGTGGTTAAGGATCTTCAGAAAATTTTTTAGAAGCCGAGAGTGGCACTGGGAGAGGTGGACAAGGGTGGGAGAAAGCCAGTTAATTGGGTGCAGGCTCTGGAGCCAAACCTCTGAAAAGAAATTTCTCAGTTAACCCACGAAATGAGGGGTGGAAGTTTTGTTTGCAAGCCTCGGCAAACTCCTGGGTATGAAGAAGTCTTTAAGGTGATAATTTCTTTTACCTTCTCTGTGTGTGAACACAGGCACCCCCCCCCCCACACACACACATACACACAATCTGTTTTCCTAGAAAGTTCAAGAAAAAGTCTGCTGGTAGGGTTGTCACCTTAGACTACTCCCGTATTTGGATGTATCCCCTCCTCCCCCCCCCCGTAGTTTATTCTGGAATCTCTCTCTCTCTCTCTCTCTCTCTCTCTCTCTCTCTCTCTCTCTTTCTCTCTCTCTCTCTCTCTCTCTCTCTCTCTCCTCTCTCTCTCGCACACACACACACACACACACACACACACATCATTCCCTTGACGGTGAGAAATGGGGGTGCGAGGTGGGTACCGTGATTCCCTAACATTCATTCCAAAGGGTCTCCTGGGGCCCCGAGTTCCAAGCTCAAGACCAACTGCCCGTCACGCTTGCTTGGTCCCTGGAATCGCTGAAGCTAGCCAGCCCATCGCTGCTAGCGGGTTTCCTCCCGAGTTTCAGGCTGTGCTTCCGAGAGCAAGGAGCCGAGATGCAGGGCCTGTAGGCTCCCATTAACTGAAAACGGAGTCTTCATCCCCGCCCCATCCCAAATGGTTCTGGAGTTGAACCGTTCAGCCAGACTGGCCCCGGCCCAAAGAATTTTAAAGCCAGCACCATCTGAAGTCAAGGCGACTCCGCACACTTCTCCAATATATATGTCTCTTTAATCGAACATCCCGTTTGTCTTCTTACCCAGAACCCATCCCAAACCCTAACACCCAAACTCCGATTTGCATTCAACTCCTGTCTGTCTGTGGCGCGGGTCAGGGTATTTAGAATTAATTTAGCTAGACATTTCATCATTCGCTTTATTTTGGCCTCCTCCCTCTTTAATTTTCTCCCCTCCTTAGAAGGTTTGGGGGCCCTCTGACCTACTCCAGTCCCACCTGTCTGAGTGGCTGCTCCGCCTGGATCCGGCTCGGTTCGGTGTCCACACCTACTGGCTTAGAGTGTTTGCAAGCAGGAGGAGGGTGCAGGGTGGGAGTGGGCGAGGAGGGGCCAGAGCAGCTTCCGGGATTGCCATCATCCTCCTTACTCCTTATCGGTTCCTGCTTCCACAGATATCTGGACCCGTCTCGAAAGTCCGAGACAAAAAAATTAAATAAATAAAAATCAACGAGAAAAAGACAAAAAAGAAATGTTGGTGAGAATCCAAAGCCTGTGTTCTTTTTCCTTGTCGAGAGGATCTGTCTTCCTCTTCCTTCCTTCAACACACATAGGGATATGGGCTGTCTCTTGTCTCTGGCTCTTCTCCCACCGATCGGTAAGAAGGAGAAAGAAATCCGAGAACCCGTTCCCAAGGCCGGGCTCCAGGCCAGCGCCTTCCCGTCTCCCTCCCCACAGGCCCGCGGTGAAATCAGCCGCTCCTCCCTTAAGCTCTCCGGAGCTGCAGCGTGGGGAACCTCTTTCCTCTTCTCTTTCCGGGTAAGGTGCTGAATAAACTGCGATGTCCATTCGAGATCGCTGCGGCAGGGCTTACTGGCTGGGAAACTTGAAAAGTTTTGTTTGTGAGGTGAGAATTTCAAGAAAGAAAAGCTTCAAGAACTTGTGGGTACATCGGAAAGAGGTCTCCTCTGTTTCCTCCCCACGCCCCAACTCCTTCTTCCCTTGGGTCAGACTCCAGCAGAAGAAGTCACTGATTGCAATGTGGAGACCTTCCTGGGCCACCTTTCTGTTTGGCCTGCTCAAGGAAAGCTGGAGTGTGTTTGTATATGACCCTCATCGTGAAAGACTTAGTTTGAGTGCACATGTATAAGAGTATATCCCTCGAGGAATTGTGCTTGGTTATGCTTGTGGGCAGTGTCAATGGGTACGTTTCTACATAGGCTAGAAGTTGGGTTCGTGTGTCTGTGCGAATGGACTGTCTCCTCTTGTATGCGCCTGCGCATTTGTGTGCGCTTTGAGGAGGGTGTCGCGGTTACCTGTGATGGAGAGCCCTAGAAGCCATGAAGACTCAAGGACCTCGGACCTCTTACCCAAACTAGCTGCTGGAGGCCCAGACCTTTCTGCCCCCCAGTTCCCCTATGACTGTCTTTGAAAAGTGCAAAGAGGCTGCTTAAACCCAGATTAAAACAGTCACTGGGATTTTGGTTTTTTTGTTTTGTTTTTGTTTTTGTTTTTAACTAAGACACACCTCAGGAACTGTGGCCTTGATTGTGGAGAGATCTGGGCAACGTGTTCCAAGGTCAAGAGCAAAAGAGACCTAGGGGATTTGGGTAGACCCAAAGACCTTGTCCACAGACTCAGAGATGGGAGAAAGTAAGTCACCTCCCCCGCCACCGGCCCCGGGGATCTCCAAGCACTGGTTAACAGCCAGGAGGAGTCGTGGACTGTCTTTGGGTCTAAGTCTCAGGAGAGGACAGTGTGTTGTGGTCTCCAGTAAGAATACTATGCTCCTCAAAGTTTATCACTTTCTCCCGTGTATGGCTAGGGGAAGCTAGGCCAGTCTTGGTGATAATGCAGCAGAGGTCTAGTCTTTCTGTATCTTTTCTTTAATCCTCCGAAGACTGTTCCTTCCTTTACAGAGGTACTAGAACTTTCCAGACCTGAATTATAGTAGCTAGTGATCCGGAATTTGGGGCGGGGGGGGGGGGGTGGGATCAAAGAGAAGAAAGATGGGAGTAGAGGAGTGGAAAACAGGCCCCAAGCAGTTCCCAGCTCACCCTCCCTTTGGTACTGAAGACACCTACCCAATCCCCAAAATTGTTATGCAAAGAGAGTGAGTTCTCCTAGCAAGCAAAGCGGCCAAGGCAAATATTATAAGCAAAGTCGATAATGAAGGGTCAGATTAAGCAACCTATCTCTAGGACAATGATCTCCACAATTGAAAAGGTGCCCACTTTCTCTCTCCTCCCCTCCTCAAAAGGAGACCCTAGGAAGTGGGTGGGAGATGGGGCTGGCCGACGAGGGAGGCAGCCACTGGCCTGAAAGGGAGTGGGTATCTGTTAGCTGAGGGGCGCTGACACCTCCAGGGTGACCCCCATGGAGCAATGAGCCAGGCTTTCCCAGAAAGATATTTGTTGGCCTCTGTTAAGGTGGAACAGGAAAACTCTCCACACTGTACAGCTAGAACCCAGCTTCTAAGGTCTAGGCTTTCCAGCCGGTCTGTAGTCAGTTGGAGAATTCCCTCCCCTTCTCTGCTTTTGGGAGGGCATCCCTTAGGGTGGCTAGGAGGATTCCCTGCTGTTTGCCTGTGAGGAACGTGCCACCTGTCGACACATCTGGAGAACTGCGGCTGTTCGCCGGGGTTTGAGTTTGAATCGGGTGGCTTTTGGTATCTGAAAGGAGAAAGACCAAATTACCTGGAAAAATGATTTCTGTCGGATCCTCCATCTCAATAGAGGCAAAATTGGAGGGAAAGAGACCCCTAAAAAATTCTTAAACGACAATAGGATGGACTTGGTTCGCGAGTGCTGTGCTGTGTGACCTGAGAGGGGTTACCACTTGTCTCCGAATATCACTTTTGTTTTTTCCAAACGCAGAGGAGTGGACTGGATAGATCTGCTGAATAAAACACTGACCTCAAATGTTCCTACTACAGCCAGCCTGTGTCTAGTGTTTTCGCTCTGATCTCCTGCGTATATTTAATCTAGAGACACTTCAATTGTGTCAGCCAGTGTTTTCTCAATTATCCCAAGCTTTCAATTGAGTGGGGCCAGAACATTTGCTGGCCCTTGAACTTAATTATTTTATTTTTTATTCATACATATGTGTGTACAGGTGCCTGAAGAAGCCAGAAGAGGGTGTCAGATCCCCTGGAGCTGAAGCCACAAGCAATAGCTTGACTTGGGTGCTGAGAACCAAGCTCAGATCCTCCACCAAGGGCAGCATGCTCTCTGAACCATCTTCCAGCCCCTAACTTAATTAGTTTCAATCAGACAAAACTTCATGCACTGTGCACTATGTCCACTGAGGACTTTTGTCATGGACACCAAATGGATACATGGGGGGACGGCTTAAATGAGAAGACCCCGACCCAGACAGTAGTCAGAAGGACAAGGCTGGTAGAGACTAAGGCAAGACAGAGAGCAAAGACCTACTCAGCCCCCAGAAGGAGAGTTCCCACACTCTGAGGTCATGAGAGCAAGTGTGGAGAGCCAGGAGCCTCAGGCCTCAAGCTGCTTTCTCTCACTTTTCCAATTTATCAAAATATAGAAATAGGATGTGGGGAAAGAGGAAATATCTAGAAGTTACTAGAGGCTCAAGTGTGACCTCAGTTGAGCTTATAGAAGTTCGGAAGTGGCGCCAGCTCATGCCAGCAGGAGGACTCTATCACTGTGTGGCTGGGGCTGAAGTTGGGGACACCCCTTCCTGAGAGCTCTGGGCAGCACCTAACCAGACAGAATCTCCCTGAGCAGACCTAGCAATTCTGGTTTAAAGGTCAGATCTAGATTTGAAGCACAGGGTGACAGGGGTGTGGGGTGCTGCTCACAAAACCGTCATAGAGAGGCCCTTCAAAACCTCACAAACCTGGGACTTTCGCTGTCATTGTGGTGTAGAGGAGTCCTGTCAGGTTTTTCCCCCCTGAGAGTCCCATTCTCAGGCCACCTGCTCTCCGCCCTCCAAGCCTCCCCTAGGTGATTTCCAGAGTCAAGAAGGCCTGCTCCGCTCCCATAATGGTTAGAGTGTGGGAATCATGGAGGTTAAGAATGATGACTTCCAGTCTTATTTAGAAATAGGCTGGGGCCCAGGAGTCTGGTCACTTGTCCTCCCGCAACGGCCACCTGATCTCCAGCTGAGACCTGAGGGAACATATTTCTCTGTGGATGGAGAAGTCTTTGGTTGAGGTTTCGTCACATCTCTGTGTTTGGTGGTCCCTGTCCTCTCCACCCTGCTTGTGACACTACAAACCACCCAGACGGTGACTTTGCTGCCTTAGCACTTCAGGATCAGCAGTGACTGAGAGGAGCCTTGCAGGGACCCAAGAGCAGCTGGTACTCACTCTCTGTGGCCCTTGGAACCCAGACGAAGCAGATGGAAGAAGGATGTCTGAGTCTGAAAAGATAGAAAGAATGAATGTAGAGATAGAGAGATCTAGAGAACTGGAGACAGGAGAGAGAGGTGGGTGGGGTGGTTTGACTATTACTCATTTTGGAGGATTAACCAGCTTGTTGCTGAGCTTGCTGTGGGCCAGACACAGCTCAGAACAGTACAGGACCCGTTGTCTACAGCAGCAGAAATCAAGTGAGAGACATACCCAGGCCCCAGGGCATCCAGAGGGGGGCATGTGGCTCTGCAGACCCATGCCAGTGATAGAACTTAAGTTCCTGGTTCCAAAGTCATTGACTCATCTCTCCAAGTCCATTAGTTCTGCCTCTTTTTTACAGGTCCAGCTGCCATTGTAGGCCCCAGGAACAGGACTGAACAGTGGGGCTAGGGACCTCCCCAATCCATCACAGGCACGAAAGCAGATCCTTCCCCCCTCCCCATTAACATTGCTATCTGCTTCTTTTCTTGCTAATGGTTTCCAAGATCAGAGGTCCCAAGGGCTGAGCATGGGTCTTAGGACTGGAGGTTACTGACTGGCCAGAAATGCATCCTCTGAGTAGACCTCCCCAGCTGACAGTGAGTTTCCCTACTGCAGGACTATAGCCAGGACTCAGATTTTTCCTGATGGGTTTCTGAACAAAGGAATCTAGACTTTCTAGACCCTGCTGGACACTCTTGTCCCTGCAGCTGTCCACTTGTCCATTGCATGGAATACCTGATGCCTGGAGACCTCTGAGTTGTGGGTGGGCATGAGGTAGGGATGAAAAGACACTCAGGCTGCAAGCAAGGATGACACCAAGGAAACAGCTTTACCAGAAGACCCAGGTTACCCACCAACTCAGGGGATCCTACCCTAGAACCTGGATCAACCCAGAACCAGTGTGGATGGACCTTCTTTTGATTCTGCTACACCGGAGGAGGTTCAAGGCTTTCTGGCAGAGAAAAGGCAGAAGGCTACTAGCTGCAGTGGAGAGCTGGACAAGAGAGAGCTGCTACTGTCCTAGGGTGGTGGGCCCAACAGAGTAGACTGTCTTTCCATGAAGTTTCTCCTTCAACCAGAGAAGCAGAGAAAAGCTTTAGAACTGAAGGGTAGGAGAGTGGGGGTGGGGGTGGAGAGTGGGAGCAGGAGACAGGCTCAAGTCTTCTAAGCATCCTGCTTGGATTCAAGGCAAAGAAATCTGTCTCAGGTCTCATGAGTCCAGGGCTGCCCTGCCCTGCCCTGCTCTGTCATTTAACAGCCCCATTAGGCTTGTGAGACGCTAAAAGCTTCCTCTGGGAGACTCCTTGGTTTGGGAATGACAGCCTCAGAATTTTACGGGGACCTTTAATAGAAAGGTTTGGAAAGAGATTGAGGGTGTCTGTGGAATGAACTTGAACTTTCTCTGAAGGGTATTTGGACCTTGTGCCAAAAATCTACCTGGGAAGAGACTCTGTGCCCCTCCTCCCCTCCCTGCCTCGACCCCAGGCGGCTGGGGCCTGGGGTGAGAGATACATAATGGGTAGATGGCGGGTGGCTCATCTTGGCTAGGTCACCAGAGAGGCCAGAAGCTGGAGATTGTACAGGGTGTGCTCCCGTCTCCATCAAGGTTTACTCTTTATCTCTTCAGTCTGTCAGTCTCCCAAGCTATCAAGTGTGGGCGAGACAGGAATGTCGCAAGGAAAAACTAATTAAACGGAAGCACAATGCTTTGGAAATATTAAGTGTCATGTAAATGCCTAATTCAAACAATAATCTTGATGGTGGTAATTATGTTCTAAGAAGCACATTCACAAATAGCCCCGTGCTGAGCTCACACATGTCTTAGGAGGAGCCCGGGGAACCTCACTTCTTCTGAGGCTGAGCTCAGCATAGGTGGATGCTCCACCCCCAAACTGCCTGGAAGCTAACACTGTGGATGCTGGCTTTCTTCACGAAATAACTGCAGCCTCTGACCCTGGAGCCAGCTGCCTATAAAACTGAACTAATGGAGGCTGGAGAGACAGGTTACCAGTGCTTCTGTGCTTCTGTGTGCACTGCTCTTGTAGAGGACCTGGGTTTAGTTACATCCAGAGGGTCACCCCCTGCTGTCTGTACCTGTAACTTCGGGGCATTTGACAGCCCCCTTTAGCCTTTGCAGGCACCTACATTCATATGCACATGCCTACACAGACACACTCACACACACACACACACACACACACACACACACACACACGATGTCATGGATTGAATAGAAGAATTGTCTAGATCACTTAGGCACTTAGGGAACACATCAACTAGGGAATAAGGGAGGACCAGGCTAGCCTTGACCTTGACTGATTCCCCAGCCCTAGTGGTTTGGGTTCAGATGCTACCTGCTTCCAATACTGTGCAGCTCTGGCCTGCTGTTTGGGATCCTGGGTTCTTGTGCGTATTTGGGTTTTCAGATAATCCCACTTTTTGATCTTTCCTCTGAGAAGGTCAACTCAAGTTGATGGAAAGCCAAAAGGCATGGGCTATATTGGCTTGCATCAGCCTCGAGCTCTTTGCTTCCTGCCTTTTCTGTGTCCTCACCAGGAAGCAATGATTTGATTGAAGGGCTCTGGGGAGACAGGAAGGAGGGCTCTTTCCTACTCTGACTGTGAACTCTGCAGCATCAGTCCCGAGTAGAGAAAGACAGCAGGAGTGCCTGGGCTCCTATAGGTGTGTGAGCAGGGATGGGGTGAGTGGGTGGCCTGGTCTTGGAGATGCTAGATGACACCTTGGACAGGGCAACGTGGGACACTCAGGATGTGGCTGCCTCTGACCCCTGACCTGCTTTCTTCTGGGTGCATTTTGATGGCTTCAATCACAGTCACACCAGATCAGACTTCTGTGAGCTCCTCTCTCTGCTCCCCAGTGTGGGAGAGAAATCGGGGCACATACTTTGTGTGAACTATGTCTTCAGCTTCCTCCATTTCCTTCTTCAACTTCCTTCATTTCCTTCTTTCTTCTCTCTACCCTCCTCTCCCTTCCACTTCCCTCCCCTCCCTTTCTTTTCCTTTCTTCTTTTCTTCCTTTCTTTCTTCCTTCTTTTCTTTCTTTTTTCTCCCCCCTTCCCCTAGGTTTTTGAGACAGGGTTTCACTATATAGTTGTGACTAGCTAGGAACTTGCTATGTTGACCAGGCTGACTTCAAACTCATCTAGCTGGGCCTGCTTCAGCCTCCTAAGTGTGGGGACTAAAGGTGTGCCCCACCATTCCCTGCTTTCCTTTTGAGTCGCTGTCCCATGAAGCCCAGACTGGCTTCAAAATTTATGTAGCCAACGATGACCTTGAGCCATTGATTCCCCCACCACTCTCTCTTCAGCACTGGGATTACAGGTGTGCACCACCACGTCTGCTTTATGCTTTGATGAGAATGGAACCCTGAGCTTCCTTCATGCCTGCTAAGCAAGCCCACCACTGAGCTATACTCCAGCCACTTTAACTATTAATATTAATAGATGCTCTACAAATCGATTTGTCCTTTACTCTCATTTTCCTTACTTTGTTTACTATATAGCCCCAACTTCCTAGAAACTGGCTATGTAGCCCAGGATAGCCTTAACCTTGGTCTTCTCCTGACTCTGCCTCCTGAGTGCTGGGATTTAAACCTCCATACCTAGATTCTCTGACTTACTTTTCTTTTTCTTATAATTTTATTTTATGTGAATGGATGTTTTGCCTGTATTTATGTCTGTGTATCACATGCATACCCAGAGGAGAGGGTTGGATCCCCTGAGACTGGAGTTACAGACAATTGGGAGTGGCTGTAACAATTGTAGGTGCTGGGAATTGAACCCAGGTCCTCTGGAAGAGCAGCCACTGAGCTGTCTCTCCAGTCCAGTCCCTTCTCTGGAGTTTTTGATTGGGAAAGTCTCTAACCACCCTATCACGTTTGTCTAGTTTGATGAAATTCCAGGCCTCAAGGCTTGGAGCTTCCTTGAGGTGATTTCCCTCCACCACCCACTCCTCCCTCTCCTATCCTGTCTTTAGAACCTTCCTTGACACAGCTGGAGTCATGATTTGGGGCCCTGGTGCCTGCTGAAACCAGGGGGCTTTGAGATGATTGTCATGACCCACTGCAGAGGCTGTGGGTGAATTTCCACCAGAAAGCTCTGGGTCTCTGAGGGCTTACAAAGTAACCACTGTACTTTAATGGGGTTCCTCCCCTTGGGCTTACCCGGTTCCCTTTTTGACTCGGGGGAACAATCACACATTCAAGTCACTCACTGCTCACTGCTCCCTCTTTTTCTCTTCTCTGAGTTTGCTAAGATGACTCAGCTTTTCCACCTCTTTGGGGACACCTCCTCCTTCAAAAAGGGTATATAGGTTTCATTCCAATAGAGTATATTCAGCTTTGGGTGCAGTTTTCCGGTTTAAACCGGTTACCAATTTGCTTCAACTTGAAATACCTTCTCTTTCAAAGTAACACTTTTTCTGTTTTTGACTGTCTCCATCTGGAGCCCAAGCTGGCCGCCTGCTGGTAACACAACAGAGAACTTCATGCAGGTTAGACCAGCCCCCTTTCCATAGGAACCACTGTTCTGAGCTCCTAGGTCAATCCGGATGCTTCTATGGCTATCTGGGGGACTTCTACTTGTCTCTTTTATATTATGTACATGGGGCAGCTTAGAACATCAATCATATTTTCTTTCTGACAGGTGAGAACTACCAGCAAGCCAAGTCACTCTGTAGCTGAGGGTGGCCTTGAACTTCTGACTCTCCCGCCTTTGCTTTCCAAACACTGGTCTGTGCCATTAAGTGGGTTTGTGTGCTGTTGATGGATGGAACTCAGGTCAGCAGCATGTGAGGCAGGCAGGCACTCTGCTGAGAGATGTGCCCAGCCCAAGATACTTTTCATCTGTTGTTTCTGAGGGCAATCCAGACGCTAAGGGTCCTCTCTGTCTGCTTTCCACTTGGCAAAGCTTCACACACAGCGCTGCAGCACAGTGAAGCACTATGTGAGGAAAAAAAATCTATTTTCAATAAGAGGGGGAAGAAGAAAAAGTAACATACTTCCCTCTGATGGAGCCGTTCTGGAGACTTCTATTTCAATGTGCTCCCCCCACCCCCATCCCGGAGTTCCTCAGCTCTCAATATAACACCAGCCGTTAAAAATGACTTCTTCTAGAATTCAGGCATTTCCACACTGGAGGCTCCTTGGCATTAGGGTGGGGCCTGGAAGTCAAAAGCATTCCTTCAGGTAACAGCATGTTAGTACAACTTCCTAGGATAGGCTGGGGGCCTTCAGAGCACACTGAAGTCAACAGTCCATACAAATCAACAAGCTGTGGACTGGGGAAGCGGAGCAGTTGTAAAGTGCTTGCCTTGCAGGCACAAGGACCCAAGTTCAATCCCCCAGAACCCATGTAGTAAAAAAGTCAATCATGGTGGTATGTGCTTATGGTCTTCTTACTGGGCATCGATGGGATGATATCTGAGGCTCGATGGCCAGCCTGCCTGGCAAAGTCCAGGCCAATGATAGTTTGAAGAAAAACAGTGGACAGTGACTAAGAACAATAGCTGAAGCTGTCTTCTGGCCTGCATACACACATACACATACACACACACACACACCACTATCTCAAAGTTTTTAATATGATTACACACTAACAGAATCACATTAGATATTCAGAGTTAAATACAATGCGTTATGTAAATTAGCCCATGTTTACTTTTATTATCCTGAATGTGGTTGCTAGAATCTTTCTTTACATTACATATTGAATTGCCAATCCTTCTTTTTTTTCTTTTTTTTTCTTTTTTTGGAAACAGGGTCTCATGTAGCCCAGGCTGGCCTCAAATCATTATGTTGACTTTAAACTTCGGATCCTTCAACTTTCCCTTCAAAGTGCTAATCTTAAAGGCATGCACCACCACACCTGTTTTAATTATTCTGCTGGTAACAGAAGGCAGAACTTCATGCAAGTGAGACCAGCCCCCTCTTTATAGGAGCCACGGTTCTCAGCCCCTAGGTCAATCCGGATGCTTCTGTGGCTATCTGTGGGACTTCCCACTAGTTTCCTTCTCTTGATAGATATGCGCATGGGCAGTTTAGAATTACAGTCACGTTTTCTTCCTAGTAGGTGAGAACTACAATGCAGAGGAAACTGGGAGGGAACCCTAGTGGACCGACTTCCAAATAATGGTTTCTGGCGCCATCGTGTGTCCACTTTGTGATACAACATCAGTCATCAAGTCCGTGAGTTGCAGTTTCTTGCAGTTGTCAGCAGTTAAGAATCTTAGGATCCCAACCAGGAAAAGGCCTTTCCGACACTCAATCACCCCTCTATCCCTTCCACTTCTTTTCATCACTGCTGTATTTACAACATGGAACCCGATACTCAGAAGCACAGTGTGTGTGTGTGTGTGTGTGTGTTGTGTGTGTTGTGTGGTGTGTTCTTGAATCTAATTCCAAGTTTATTCATTTCTGAAGATGTGACATTATTCACAAACATAATCATTGTCATTTATTGGGGCCAGTTCTTTACATGTATTTGTTTGCTTGTTGAGGCAGGTATCTCTGCATGACCTTGGCTGTTCTGGAATTCACTGTGTAGACAAGGTTGGCCTTGAACTCATAAAGATTCTCCTGCCTTAGTCTCCCAAGTGCTGGGATTAAAGGTGTATGCCCAATCTTTGCATGTATTTTATAGTTTACTCTTCACAAAAGTCCCACAAATTATGCACTATTGTGCCAATTAAATATGCACTTATTGTTGCCATATATACAGTATATGCCAACTATATATCCAGCTACAAATGAGTAAGTTTAAGAACGTAACAATGCCAGTGCATGGCTAGAGTGGCACCCAGCTGTTAAGAGTACATTTGTACCCAAGAACCAGAGTCTAGGTAGCCCAGCCACCTAGTATAAAACAAAAGACTACTGAGAGAGAGAGAAAGGGAGAGACAGAGACAAGAGAGAATGAGAGAAAGAATGAGAGAGGGAGAGAGAGAGAAAGAGATCTACTGACCTCTTCTTGCCTCTTTCGGCACTGCACTCATGTGCATACATAATTAAAAATAAAATCAAGCCTATAACCATGGTGTCAGCCTGCTCTCCATCACTTGTCAAGTGCTGTGACATCTATTGGGAATGTATTGCCATTTCAACAGACCCATACGTTTTCTGAGGACAAGTGGTCCATTCAAAGTCTCTAGTCTTCCTACCTATGAACCTCTGCTTCCTAGTGCTTTTAAAATGAAAGAACCGAGATTCAAAGAAATTAGTTGGCTTTCCTGTATCACCAGAGAGTTGGTGCATCTTAAGATCTATGTGTGTGTGTGTGGGTTTGTGCACATGAATGCATTGCCCTTGGAAGCCAGAAAGATCATTAGATCTCTGAGAGCTGGGGTTACAGGCAGATGTGTGCAGCCTCACTCAGGTACTGAGAACTGAACTCTGAACTTCTGCAAGAGCAGTATGTGCTCTAAACCATTAAGCAATCTCTCCAGCCCCAAATTAGTCCACCTTTGTCAGGTATGAATTCTGAGAAAGGAGACCCATGACAGCCATTAAGATGAGGATATTGTCACTTCTAAAGAAAAATGAGGGCTAGCCTTAGCACAGCTCTCCCACTCCCAGCTGGGCGTGTTAAGGAAGAGCCACCATACTATTCTTTGCTCCATGATGTAGCTACAAAGGGCTTCAACTTTAATCCCAGTACATGGGACAGTTGACTAAAGAAACCATCATACAAGGAGAAAAATGCTGGAGAGAAGAAGAGATTGGTTAGCGAATTAGACAAGTCAAAACTTTTTAAAAGATTTTTATTTTTAAGTGTGTGTGTGTGTGTGTGTGTGTGTGTGTGTGTGTGCAGCTGCACATGAGGTCCAGAAGAGGACCTTGAATCCCTTGGATCTGGAGTTACAAGCAGTGTGAGTTGTTTAATGTGGGTGCTGGGACCCGAAATATGAGTCCCCTGAAAGACAACAGGTGCTTTTAACTGCTGAGCCAGCCCCGAGTAAGTCAAATGTCTGATTGTGAGGCCTCCATGCTGGCAGCCTGGCGATCAAACTCTGTCCTGTTTTTCCTAGCTGTGTGATCTCAGGAAGTTCAGTTTCCTGTCTCTGAAGGAGGGTGTGTTTGTCAGGATTCCTTCTTTCCTTTATCTCCTCTGAGACTCACTGTGCAGCCATGGCTGGCCTGGAACTTTCTGTTAACAGCTGAGACCTCTTGTACTTTTTATCCCTTTGCTTTCCCCTCCTGAGCACTAGGACCGAAGGCATGTCCACAATGGCTGATTTCTGCAACATTGGGATCAAACCCAGGACTTTATACAGGAGGTAAACCTTCCACCAATGAGCTATAGCCCCAACTTCCAGCTATGGTTTTCTAGAGGAACACAACCAAGAGAATATATATAACCACCAAAGAGAAGGTATTTCCATCTCTTTTTCTCCTAAACAAGATCTCTGAGGGGATCCAAGTACATGCCATGGGCCAGAAAGATGGTTCAGTAGGTAAAGGCACTTTCTGTTAAGCCTGATGACCTGCAGTTGAACTCTGGGATACAGACATGCTGTGGTATACACACAACACACACACACACACACACACACACAGAGTAGATGCATGCAATAATTAAATAAAATAGCTATATGCATGAGCAGCACCCAGAGTCTTCACAATGAGACATTAAACACCTGAGATCACTCTCCTAGGACTCAAATTCTCCTCCTTTCTTTACCTCATCCCCACCCCTCCCCCATCTTTCTCTCTCCTTTCTACTTTTCTTGTTGCTGTTACAAAATACCTGATAAAGAGCCATAAGAAGGAAGAAGGGAGGCTTGGCTCGCAGTTAGTTACTGGCTACAGTTCATCCTCATGGAGAAGACATGGTGGCAGGAGACTGAGGCAGCAGACACATAGCATCCACCATCAGAAGTGAGGGATGCTGGCCCTCAGCTCACTTTCTTCTCTTTATTCATTCCAGGACCCAGCCCATGAGACGGTGCCGCCCACAGTTAGGGGGGATTCCAACCTCAATTAACCATATCCAGAAATCCCATTGTAGACATGCCCAGAGCCTTGTCTCCCAAGTGATTCTAGATCCAGTCAGGGTTTCAATCAAGATTAACTCTCTCCCTCCTCTCCTCCTCTCTCCGTCCCTTCTGCTCTTCCTATCTGAAACAGGGTCTCAAGGCACAGGTTTGTCTTGAAGATTAGATGGATCCTTCTGCCTCAGTCTTTGCAGTCCCAGGAGTACAGTCATGCCCACCAGTTCTGGCTAAGGTTTACCTTTAGTAAAGAGTTGCACCATGTTGTGGAGCAGACTCAGAACTACAGTAAACTTGCCTGTCCTTGAAGATGCAGCAGAAAGACCTCTGATCTCTCAGCCTTGAAAAATCAGCAGCCCACCCCAGCAGCCCAACCTCAGCAGCCAGCCTCAGGTCTAGAGGCTGGCAGGTGGCAATTAGGTGTCTGAGAGGCCCCAGAGCCTTGGAGGAGCCAGGGGTTAGGAAATCTGAGCAGATAAAGAAGGGTTATAATTAGCACATTCAACATGAAGCACCTTGACCGCACAGATCGTCATTTTTTCCAACTCTGGCAACAACTGTCAAACAAGTCCTCACTCCTATGCAGGCCAAGTGTATTCTCTACACATCCATTTCCTTGTCAAAGGAGCAGATAAAAAACCTTTGCCCAGCTCTGTATGCTAAGTCAGAATTCAAAGACCTGGAACTGCTAGGCACTCCATAAACATTAAACCTGCCATAGCTGTCTGTCTATCTATCTATCTATCTATATCTATCTATCTATCTATCTATCTATCTACAGATATCTTTTTGTGCATATAATCATGTACATGTGAGTGCATACATGCGTGAATGTGTGCCTACATGTATGCACATGAGTGTGAAGATTCGATGCTAATCTTGGGTGTTTCTCCTCAGGCACTGCCTACCTTGTTGTTGAGACTGGGTCTCTCGCTAGCTTGGAGTTCACTAAGTAGCTAACACGCACGGTGAGCAGGTCCAGAGATCTGCCCACAGGACAGACCTGCCTCCCAGAGCATTGAAATTACAAGGACACCATCCTGTTCAGCTCTTGCGATGGTTCTGGAGATCGAACTCAGGCCCTCATGCTATGAGGAAGGCACTCTGTCTGCTGAACCATCTCTGAATACTTTTTGAATATGCATCTTTAAGGAATTCATTTTATTGAGGTCCAGCATATACTCAAGTGCACTTTATGTTGTGTTCAGTTTCCCAAGCATATATCTGGTTAGCTTCACCTAGATCCAGAGGTTCAACATTTCAAGCCCCAGCGGGCTCCCCCTCACCTCAGTGCAGTTGGTGCAATTTAGAGTTCCATTACCCAAACGAGCTTTGCCTGTGTCTGCTGTAAGGATATGACACATGCTACTGTGTGCAGAGTGACTGCTACATTATGGGTGTGAGAGCTGACTGGGATGGTGCACACCACTAAGGTGGGCTTCCTTGAATTCTAGTGTGACAGAAAAGTGCATACACTATATTCCCGGGCTGTGTGTCTGCCCCGCCGCTGGGGTGCCTGGAGTGTCCCCGCCCAGCCTGCTGCTGGGGAGGCAGGACACAGTCCATAATGGGGGGGGAGGAGTCCTCAGTCTGTGTTTTCCCAGAGTGGAAAACAGTGGAGTCTGGGGTGATTACTGTGGTTCCCAGTCTCCTCTGTACCCAGGTACACTCAGCTGGGAGTCAGAATGTGAGTCCAGGTCCATGCTTCCCCTCAGGGCATCCGCATGCCAGGCCGGAAGGGGAAAACAGACTGGGAAGGGGCGGAACAGGGTTTGATCCAGAGCGAATGCTGAGAGTTCAAAGGGGCTGGAAGAGAGAAGACCTTCTTCATGAGATTTAGGTGGTCCTCTTTACAATGAAGCCGCCCCCCATCCTTGATGAAGAGACAGTCCTTGCTTGTTCAGACTGCTTTATTTGACGGTGAATGTGAATGCATACACCTTACTTAGGGTGAGCCAGAGATTAAATATCTTTTGTGGGAAGGAATGCTGGAAGGGAAGCTTATTGGCTGGACCCTCGTGGCCTATCCGGATGCCTCATTAGGATGAGGAACTCCAGGTTTGTATGCTATGTGACTGATTGTCCTCTCAGAGCTCTGTTCCAGAGCAGGTCGAATTAGACAGGAGGTGGCCCCACCCCTGCTGTTCTCAATCCTGAGATTCACGGAGTTTGGGCTCACTCAACCTTACCAGTTCTTCTGTCTGGCAGCACAGTCCACTTGCCCCACATTGTATAGCATCTTGCAGCTGATGGACAGTTAGTTTGGTACCTAGTGGAAACTGTAATGCTGTGAATGTCAGTGACTTTCATTCGGTGCACACATACAGCTCTCTATTTCTTTCTGGGTTATGATAGAAATAAAGTTTTCCTTCCTTCCATCCTCTCTCCTTCCTCCTCCTCTTCTTCTATAGATAGCTTAGTTCACCATAACAGCCATACGGCCAAACCATCAGCTTTACCACTGCATTGTAAGTTGTGGTAAATATATTCAGTGCACTGCCATGGCTACTGTCAAGAATTGTTCAGGACGCCAGTGTTTCTTCCTGATCCCTGGCAATCGACATCTCCAGCCAGCAGCCACTTATCTCCACTGACTCAGTTTCTGTCCCCACAGTTTTGCCTCTTCTAGTTCTAGTAAATGGTACTGCATGCAGTCTACAGCATTTTGTACCCTATTTCTTTCCATAAGGGGCTCTATTTTGAGATTCCATCACTCTAAAGCGTATCAGTCTCTCTCTCTCTCTCTCTCTCTCTCTCTCTCTCTCTCTCTCTCTTCTCCTTCCCTTCCCTCTACCTCTCCCTGCATTCCTTCTTTCCTGTGTTTGAGGCAGGGTCTCATGTATTCCAGGATGGCCTTGAACATACTATACGCCAGAGAATGGCCACTAGTTGTCTTCTCCCCTCCCCCCTCTCTGGTTCTTTGAGACAGGATTTCTCTGCAGCCCTGTCTATTCCTGTAACTCACTCTGTAGACCAGGCTGGCCTCAAACTCACAGAGATCTACCTATCTCTGTCACCAGAGTACTGGGATCAAAGGTGTGCACCACCAAAGTCTGATTTATTTATTTTTTCATTGGCTATCAAACAAAAAGCTTAGTGCCAAGTGTTTCTCTCTTTCCCAGTTATTGCTCAGTGGGATCCCCTGGTCTGCCCCCAACATTACAGGCTATAGCCAGTGCTTTAGGTTAGCCTCCAGAACTTGACAGTAAGACCTTATTTCTGGAGACACCACATACTTGAGTCTTAAAACATGGATAAATCAGGCTGGTACTGACCCAGAAGCTTCATTCCCACCAGTCAGTTTTCAGAGTACCGCAAGGTTCTACACATGATAATCTTACCCAGCTGTGAACCCTGTGAGCTACAATAACAACTGGCCTGGCAAGGTATTCCCCACTAGGAAACAGTGGCACAAATGCTATAGAAGTAACCAAATATTTTCTGGTTGTATTTAAAGGCTGCTCCACAAGACAGAACTCATGCCTGGTTCTATTGAGTGGGTCAAAATCCTGTGACTGGCTAGATCACAGGCCCTAGGGGGAGAACCTAAGACTATCATTTTGCCAAATGGATGTAGTATTAAACTATGCCATACATTTTCATATTTTTATCCGTTGATCAAAACCATTTCATCAGAGACGCTTCTCTTTAAAGTACTGGTGATCAATACCAGAGACCCGCAAGTGATTAATGTACAGAGTGTAAGAAACTGTGTAGTATCTAGCTCTGATGGAACAGTTTTATCATAAGTCTCCTCCCAATGAGCAGGGATGATCACAGAATGAATGGGAAGGCTGTGAGAGGAGGGACTATCTACAGTGCATCAGTATTTGCTGGATATGAGAACACATGAGCTAGAAGCTGCACACGTGAACTTACAGCAGTAGGGACCCATGCACAAGACCAGCACAGGATCAAGCCACCCAAATGCCTCAAACAGGTCAAGCAGTTCCCCCTACACACACAATAAAGACTCTTGGTAATTCATGGTTAAAGAGGGTGGGAGAATTGGTTCTCTTCACGGGTTCGACTCCTAAGAAGCTCCTCATGATCCAATAGATGGACCCACATCATGCACATCAGGCAGTACTCAGAAGACTCAATGGGTTAAAAAATAGCACATGAAGTTGGAAAGGAAAAGTGGGGGATTACAGGAGAGGAAATGGGAGTGAATTGTATTCAAATATATTATATGCATATATAAATTCTTATACTTTTATTCCTAGTATTGAGTTCAAATCAAGGGACTCATGCTAGACAAATGCTAGACAAATGATTATATATACATATATATGTGTATATATACACACACAAATTTATATATATTATATATATATATATATATATATATATATATATATATATATATAACACACACATATCCCTTAGCTATATATATCCATATTGAGTTCAGTTTAGCCCTTTCTTTTATGGTCCATATAATCTTACATTTTCTTCAAGAAATTCTTGACTAGCTCAAGGCCACAATGTCCCCCTTACATTTCCTTCTGTCATGTTTAATCAACCAGCTACTGTAGTTATGCCTATGATACATGTCTAGTTTCATTTCAGATGATGCTGAGGAAGTCCTGAAGCTCAGGAAAGCTCCGCTCAGGATTCCAGTTGTTCCAGCACATCTGGTGAGGACATCACTCTTTCTCCCATAATACTACTTTATTGCACTTGTCAACATTTTATAAGTAGAACTGGTTGGGAAGAAGACTCATTTGGTAAGGGGGCTTGCTGTGAAAGCATGGAGACCTGAGTTCAAATCCCAGCTTCACATTAAAAACGTGGGCATGGCTTCCTGCACCTCTAACCCTGGTGCTGTGGGAAACAGAGACAGGAGAATTGCCAAGGCTGCCAACCTAGCTCCAGGTTCAGTAAGAGACCCTATTGCAAGGGAATGAGGTAGAGTAGAGCACTCACCTGTGTGTGCAAGGGTGTGTTTACACTCTATACTCTACACACACGTGTTTACGCACACACCAAAAAATGCATACAAGGCTGGAAATGTACACTAGGGTGTAGGAAGCCCTGAGTTTGATCCCTAATGTTTCAAAACCAAGCGAGGTAGTGCATAGCTGTAATTCCAGAACTCAGGAAGGAGATCAGAAGTTGCCTACTAATTGAGTTGAGTTTGAGGCCAGCCTGGGTTAGGTGAGATTGTGTCTCATTTTTGGTTTTGGGTTTTTTTTTATTGTTTAAATTATGAGCTGGAAACAGTTCAGTGGCTGAAAGTACCTGATGCTCCGTTATGAGGACCTGAGTGTGGGTCCTAGCACCCACACTGGGAAGCCTGGAAATGCCTGGAACGTCAGCACCAAAGGACCCAGCACCCTCTTCTGGCCTCTTTGGGAACCTGTGCATACACATGGATGTATACGTACACACATTTCAATAAAATAATTTTAAAAGTTTGTATATATATTATAAATATATGTATATTTGGTAGATTGTTTTGAAAATTAAAAATAGGACTTTGAAAGCACTCTGCAAATAGCCACACAGAAATTATACAGTGGATATCTGCATGTTTTTAATGTTAATTATTATTTATATATCATTTCTGTTAGCTTTCTGTGAAATGGATACACCCTGCCTCTGAGCTTGGTGGCTGTGGGGGTCAATGAGGAGCTCAGCAAATCCTTCAGTGACTGAAGAACTTCTCTTCCCCAGGTAATAACAGCTCCTTCAAGGTACTCTGGAAAGGGTGTGAACTCCTAATAAGGCTGGTGACAGGAAATGTTTCTCCAAGATGGTTAATGCTAATCACCAATACTCTGTGTGAAAGAACAAGGACTGTGATAAGTAGCTTTACTTGTCAGCACACGACCTAGGATCACCTGGGAAGAGAATTCCAATGAAGAATTGTCTAGATCAGGTTGGCCTGTAGACATGACTGTGAGAGACTGTCTTGATTGTCTTAACTGAGATGGGATGCCTACTATGGGCAGTACCATTCCCTAGGCAGAGGGTCCTAAAGCATATAGGAGTAGAAAAAGCAAGGTGAACACAAAATGCATGCCTTCACTGCTTTATGATTATGCAGACTTGATTGGGATCCTTCAGGTTTCTGCTGCTGTGATTTCCTTGCCATGATGAGCTGTATTCCTTAAAACTGTGAGCCAAAATAAATCCTGTCTTTCTTAAGCTGCTTTTGACAGATATTTTGTCACAGCAACAAGAGAGTAATTAAGACAAACACCTTTAGGAAGCCAGACTTTCAAAAGCAGAAGTTGGTAGTGTAACTCAAACCCTATCTGAATACATGTGTGTGGGGACTTAGCAACTTCATTGCTAGGAATTTTAGCTCAAGAACCAGTCTTAGGGCTCATGCCAAGTAATTTGGAAAATTCTCAGAGTAATTCTATATTCACAACTAGAGAAGGCTGGTGTGGTGTGAATGACGGAATCTCTCCTGCAGGCTCTTATTTTGAAATCTCAGTCATCAACGGTGATGTCTTATCTCAGTTGTCAATGGGTGATGTTGTTTGAAAAGTGACACTCACCGATGGGGAAAGGCTCACTTTGAGAGAGTAGGCACTAGTGTGGGGTGAGCTTGAGGGTTCTTACGGAACTCACTGCCTGTAATCCACCATTAGCGGGTGAGAGTCCAGCTGACCTCCCTGCCATGCCAAGTGCTGTTGCTGATGGACTCCCTCCAAACTTGAGCTTCACAACCCTATGTCTTACCTACAAGTCTTACTTCCCCCTGCAACAGTTGGTTTACATTGATACAGTGGAGCTTTGTAAAATACCAAAATTAGGTAGCAATATTTGTGTATTGCTTTGATGAATAGAAATTAACACAAAAAAATCTGTGTTGTTTTGTTATATGTAGTGAATGTTTATATGTATCTTGGTATAGAGGTACATAAGAGGCCCGAGAGGTCACGCTTCAATCCTCTGAATTAGAGCAGGGGGATCTGTGAGTCTGCATAATTGTTGTGGTGAGGGAACTGAACCAGCTTCCTCTTGAGAAATAGTCAAGTGCTCTCAACTGCTAAGTCATCTCCACATCCCCTGTAATGAAATGCTTTAATTGGTTTCAAAGAGTGGGTGTGATGTCAGTGTACAGTTCTCATGCAATGAGTGCTCACTGGTGGCACTGGTCTAGAGTGGAGAACTAGAAAACTAGGATCTCTGCCTTCATGTGACTTCTAGACCAGCAGGTGTGAGGGGGCAATGATAGCCTGGAATGAGGCTGGAAGATGTGGAGGGTGAGGTGCAGCTGGAGCATATGGAGGGGACCATCTCAGAGGTGACCTGATTTGGGCTGCTTAGATCATGGCAGGGTCCTCCATCAAGTAGTTTCTTAACTGAGACCCAGAGGATGAGAAGTGAGGCTTGAGCAGGGTGAGTTGGAGAAGCTGGGATGTGAGGAGGTTCCCATAAGACTAAGGAATGAATGACAGGGGAGATGGCTCAGCCAGTCTCGGGCTTGCTGGTCTCTGCTATAATCCTGGCACTGAGGAGGCAGAGAAGGAAGATCCCTCGAGCTTGCTGGCCAGCTACTCTAGCTGAATCAATGAGTTCCAGGTTCATGGAGAGATTCTGTCTCATAAAGCAAGGTGAGAAGTGATTGAGGAAGATAACCTGACCTCTGGGCTCCATATTCATATATATATATATATATATATATATATATATATATATATATATATGTTATACACACATATGCATGTGTGCACACACAGACTTGCACACCTGTGAACACACACACACCAAAAGAGTGGGCAACTATCTTACCGAAAACCACAGCTGAGAATCTACCATTCCTGTGCTCCTGACTCTTCCCTATCTAGGCCAGTGCTGTAGTTGCTGGTGACTCCTTACCAATTCATTACCTTCTGTGTTTACAACCCTGAGTGTTCTTACCTGGACCACGATAGTCTTACCCTCCACCTTTGAACTGTTTTTGTGTTTTCCATGCCTACAAGTGGAGCTGTTTGTAGAAATACATCAAAAATTAAGGTAGGAGATGGATTTTGTGTGCTGTGGCTTTGAGATGAAGGACCTAGAAATGCATAGAGCATGCAAGAAGCAGATGATGGTCCTCCAGGACTGTCCCTGTGTTTCCTGTTTCCTGTAGTTAAAATCGCATTGATTATGAATCTTGGTATCAAGAGGTGCATAAAAGCCAGGCGTGATGGTACACGCCTTTAATCCTAGCACTCGAAGGCACAGGCAGGTGGATCTCTGTGAGTTCTAGGCTAGCCAGTCTGCTTAGTGAGTTCTAGGCTAGCTAAGGCTTAATAGTAAGATCCCATTGAAAGAGAAAGAGAGACAGAGACAGACAGACAGACAGACAGACACAGAGACACAGAGAGATAATCTCTTCCCTTCTCAGCTTCATGATCTCCTTTTGTGAAATGAGAGAGCTGGGTAGGGTGACCCCTAACTTACTGCCCAAGCTTGTAGGACTGTTAAAATCCATAGCTTAATGCATGTTCCATACCCCTCATCCACAGATGTAAAATCTTCAGTCCAGTATTCAAGCCTACCTGTTTCTCAGCTTGACCAAAAGGCTTATTGTGTTAGAGGCTAGCCCAGCTCACTGTGTTAGTTGTTTACTCTTTAGTGAGAGAAAAGCACAGAACTGGTCCCATAGTTAGCTTTGCAGAGGTCCGGACAACAGAGGCTCAGAATACTGATCCGGCTTGTACAGGTTTTCAAAGGTTCTGACAGAACGGAATCAGAACCCAGGGTGCTTTAGCCTCATTTTAGTTCCTCATACATGTTGTATTGACAGCATCTCTTAAATATACTTTTCCGGTGTGTGTGTGTGGTGTGTGTGTGTGTGTGTGTGTGTTTTGGTATATGACCACATGTGTACAGGTGCATGCCCCTAGTCACGTGGATGTTCAGGTGCTGGAGAAGGATGCCAGGTGTCCTGATCTTTTACTCTCTTATTCCCTTGAGACAGTTTCTCATTGAACCGGAGGTAGTCTGTTAGACAGTAAGCCCCTGTTGTCTCTGTATAACTCCCTGCCCCATGCTGGGATTATACGTGCCCTTGGAACCTCACTCAGCTTTTCATGTTAGTTCCAGGATTTGAACTCAGGTCCTCATGGTTATGCACCAAATACCTTTATCCACTAAGCCATCTCCCCAGCCCATTTATTTTTCTCAGGATCATGTTGCTATGGCAGTAGAAAAATAAGCTGCTGTGTTCTCTGCCCAAAGGACAGGGTATTCTCGCTAGAGCGGAACATGTGAGGCTATGCTGGTGGGAACAAGGGGTGTGAAGCTGAATACTCCCTCCTCGTGATGGGGAAGGAACAAGAGCTGTCCATGGTCCATACCACTAAAGCGCCCTCATAGCCCTGGCAGGGCGGCTGGCACCTGGTTTGTCTTTCGTCTATCTAAATCCAATGGCTCTTACCTGGGAGCAGCTTTGCCCTCCCAAGGGGACACTAGGGAGTCTTAGAAGCTAAGTGGGACAACACTGTACCTGCAACCAGGTCAGCAACTGGACTGAGCCTGTGTGGCCTGGCAGAGAACTAGGCCATCTGTGTGACCCTGGACCCAGGGACAAGTTACAGGAGGCAGGGGTGAGTGAACTCATGAGCTTCTGGAAAAGCTGGGGTTCAGAGGTGCAGAGGGCTTGAGAAGAGAACCAGGCTGTGGAATAGGTGGCTAGGGAAGGGCTCAGAGGGTGAAGCATTTCTGTGCAATTGTAAGGACCTGAGCTTGATGCCCAGAGCCCATATAAAACCAGATGGTAGTATTGTCTATAATCCTAGTGCTCCAGTGTGAGCCAAGAGGCAGAGGCAGGAGGATCCTTAGATGCTCACAGACCGGCTAGCCTGACTTATGCTTATGCAGACAACAAAGAGACTCCATCTCAAACAAGATGAGAAATAGGAATGGACACAGAGCTTGTCCTCTGACCTCCACAAGTGCACCATGGCATGTTCATGGCCTCTCCCACAAAACTCACTGAGTGAGCCTCCTGACCCAGGGAATGAGGAAAGATCCTCTCCCTAGCCTATCTGTGTCTTCTCCACTGCGTCATCCTCCCCAGATTCCTTGTCTCAGGAAAAGGCCAAGTTATTGCTGCTACTTGGAAAAGGAAGAAGGACATTGGAGTGGCTTCGCCCCATTTCAAGATTACGATGGCAAGTGGTTCGTTTGGGGACAGGAGAACAGCAGTGGCAAAGTCTCGGACTTAGGAAGCAGGTTAGCTGGACTGATAATCCAGCCCCTTGATGTAAATGATGTGTGTAGCCTCGAGAAAAGATTTTGGGGTGTGTGTGTGTGTGTGTGTCCTTCAGGTACTGACTACCTTGCTTTTTGAGACTGGGTCTCTTCATTGGTCTGAAATTGGCAAATAGGCTTAGCTGACTGAAGTGATGCTGGGGACCCACCTATCTCTACCTCTCAAACACTAACCCTGCAGGTATGTGCCACCTATTTGCAGCTCTTCACACAGGCACTGGGGATCTAACTCGTGCTCTCATACTTGAATAGCAAGCATTTTGCTGGGTGAACTATCCCCCATCTCCAAAGCTTTGGGTTTCTGTGTGCCTCAATTTGTCAAATATAAAATTGGAATACAAGTCTCCTGGATACGTGGAGAGTGACAAGCTTGAACCAGAAGGGAGAGGGTGCAGTAGTTTCCACAGTCAACACTTGACCACCATGTGATTCTGACCCTTCCACATACTGTCCTCTGACGAGCTAAGCATGTGCCACTAGATGAGTGCAGTAACTCAGCTCCTAAGCCTTGAGCCCCTACTAAGTGCCAGCACAATGCCGGAGTGTTTGGACACAACAGAGGTGGGTATATTCACTCAAACCCCTAAGCTGTGGCTATCTGCTGGGATTCCTAGAGTAGAGATGCCCTTCTCAGCCTGGTTGACATTTGGGCCCTGAGGGGTGGAGATGGGCTAAGGGTGGAGACTGCAGTCACAAGCATCAGCAGGTTCTTGAGCTTGGCCCTGGGGATCCACCTTGTTATCTGATTCCCGTGATTCATGGGTGTTGACAGGTGTTCTGGCGTCCTCCTCTACTCTGCTCTTGGCTGAGAGCCAAGTTATCCTGCTACTCAGTGAGAAAACCATCACATGCCCTCAGGGTGGGAAGCCAGAACTTTAGGAACTGTTGTGTGGAATGGTTAGGTGGTTACAGCCTTGTCTTGCAACCTGCCCAGAGATATAGCAGGTGACATAGACCAAGGACATTGACATTGTAGCAATGGAAAGCCAGGCCCATCTGTAAGTGGGTGCTCATGGGCAGTACAGAAGTGGGCAGCCTGCTCTGGTTTGTGCTGCTCTCATGGTCTCCAGGTAGAGGTTGTCTCCAAAGAGGTGTCTCCAACACCAGATCCAGTTTAGGAAGTGCTGGGGGATAGAACCTAGGGCCTATGCAGGCGAGGCAAGCACTCGACTAACTTACACACTCTAGCCCAGGAAAACATTGTTCCAAACAGGACGATAACAAACATGCAGCTATCAGTGCTTGGTTTCAATCCTGGCTATATTGCTTCACACTGTAGGCTGTCTTTGAATAAGGACGATACTCTCTCTCTCTCTCTCTCTCTCTCTCTCTCTCTCTCTCTCTCTCTGTGTGTGTGTGTGTGTGTGTGTGTGTGTGTGTGTGTGTGCACTGCATGAAACACTAGTGCTATTGTAAGCAGCTGACAGATCAGATGGGGCTTGTTTCATCCTCTGTCATAGATGTGTGCAAACCCCTTATATTAAATCTCCCCCGTGTTCTCTGTATGTGAATGCATGGCTTGTGTGTGAATGCCAGTGGGCAAAATAGTGTGCCTGTGAAGTGTCACAGTACAACCTTGGGTATTGGTTCTTGCCTTTCAGCTAGTTCAAGACAGGGTCTCTTGTTCATGACTGTATTCACCAGGCTAGCTCGTCTGCAAGCTTTTGACGATTCTTCCATCTCAGTTTCCCATCTTCCCATCATAGAGGGCCATGCTTGTGTCTGGCTTAATATGGATGCTGGGGATCCAAGCTCAGATCCTTACACTTTTTAGGCAAATGCTTTACCCACTAAACCATCTTTCCATCCCCAAGAACCATTTAGAAAAATACCACTAAAACTAAGGATGCTAACGCTCGATGCTTCCAGAAGCAGGTTGAAAGACAGGATCATCCAAATGACCCCTTCAGTGATGAAGGCTCCAGGCAGCATCTGGCCTCCCTGTGAGCAGTGCTGAGCAGTTGTCTCTTTACCAGGGTGACATATGAACAATGATGTCGCCCAGCTCTGCCCCTAATTGAGTTTTAATTACAGTACTTCTAAGAGGGAAGAAGTCAAACCTCTGCACTCCTTGCATAATTAAATTTAGTTTAGCAGAGAGGGAGAGTTTCTAGCCCACACGAGTGCCATCTCTGCCTGTCTAAGGAGGGATTTCAAGATTGGACATTGTTGTTTAATGGATGAAGCCCAAGAATGACACACGGGCTCTGCTCCTTTTTAATTATGAATCATTAATTGCAGAGAAGAACCTAATTAGATTTCAACCTTCGGGAGATGGAGGTGAAGATTCCACAGATCTCTTCATTAGCTCTGATTTGGAGGTGAAAAGACACAGGGAGGCTGTGAAATTCCAGAGACTTCTAAACAGGATGATCAATTTTGTTGACTTTGCTTATGGGGGTGGGGTGAAATTTCCTCTGAGTGGCTACAGGTCCTTGGAGAATCATGTGTCCAGCCATACGCTGGCTCCACAGCAAAGGGTGGCATCATTTTCCTTGAGATGCCTCCAGCTCTAGGAGACAAACGCCACACCCAAGGGACTAAAAAAAGGAGTTTCAGAGCTGGGGAGATGACTCAGCAAGTAAGAGCACTTGTCATACAAGCATGTGAAACTGAGTCTGGATCCCAGCCCCCATGTAAGTAGCTGTCCAAGTGCCTGTAACTGCCATACTGCAGAGACAGGAGGATCATGGGGGCTGCATAGCTGCATAGCTGCTCTACAGAGGAGCATGTTGTGATATGTGCACACACACTATACATACACACATAAAAAAAGTAAAAGAGAAAGAGAGGGAAGAATAAAGGGAGGGAGAGAGAGAGAAAGAGGGAGAGAGAGAGAAAGAGGAGAGTCATTAAAGATGAATCACCAGAAGCTGGATGTGATGGCATGTGTTTGTCACACCAGCTACTCAGGAAACTGAATGGGAAGACTGGAAGTCTGAGGTCTGCTTGGACTATAGAGTGAGTTCAAGGATAGCGTGAGCAACTTTGTTGGACCTGTCTCAAAAAAGAATGAAAGATTTATTTTTTTATTTATGTCTATGTGTTCCTGTCTGCATGAGTTTATATGCACTGTGTGCATGCAGGAACCTGTGGAGTCCAGAAGAGGGCATCAGATCACCTGGAACTGGAGTTCAGGCAGTTGTGAGCTGTCATGTGGGAGGTGAACCTGGGTCCACTGCAAGAGCAGTATGTGCTCTTAACTGTTGAGCCACGTCTAACAGGCCCTCAGAAAACTTCTTAAAGGTATTCCTTTAGGGTGTCCCTCACTCAAAAAGAACAGAAAATGTAAGTATCTAGGCTTGATCTCCAGAGAAAAAGTTAAGCCACAAGATTCTGATGACAGGTTCCATGGTGGTGCTCACTGGAGCCTTGAAGAAGGCTGTATGGACAGGATCCTAGCATAACTGTTCTCTGAGAGGCTCCACCCAGAAGCTAACTGAAACAGATGCAGAGACCCATAGTCAAACATTAAATGGAGCTCAGGGACTCTTATGGAAGAGTTGGGAGTGGATTGAGGGACCTGAAGAGGATAGGGACTCTATAGGAAGACCAACAGAGTCAGCTAACCTGGACCCTTGGAAGCTTCCAGAGATTGAACCACCAACCAAAGAACTAGCATGGACTAGACCTAGGACATCCGCACATATGTAGCAGATGTGCAGCACAGTCTTCATGCTGTTTCCCCAACAGACTGGAGGTTGTCCCTGAAACTGTTTCCTGTCTGTGGATCCCATTCTCCTAACTGGGCTAAACCTTGTCTAGCTCCAGTTCGAGAGGCTGTGCCTAGTCCTGCAGAGACTTGATGTGCTAGGGTGGGGTCATACCTGGGGCAACGTCCCCCTTCCCAGAGGTGAAGAGGAGGAATTGGGGGAAGGAGTTGTGGGAAGAGGGGAGTGGAAGGAGGGGGGAGAATATTTGGATATAAAGTGAATGAATGAATGAATGAATGAATGAATAATAATAAATAAATAAATAAATAAGGAATGGGTAAGAGAGAAAAGGCAGGGAGAGAGGTAACAGAGGAGGGAGGGGAAAGAGAGAGGGAGAGTCCAAGGGCAGAGGGAGGAGGGAGGAGGCTGAGGAGCTTGTGGGAAAGCTTTGTGAGGAAGATGGTATCTGGGTGTGGTGTGAAAGGCACTGCTTCCTAAAGCCCTGCCTCATAGGTGATTGGGGTTGGGGGCTACTGTGGATGAAAAATAGACATTCACCATATGAAGTGAAGTTTTGTGCTCTGCTCTTCTGCATATGGACATATGACAACATCTAAAGGCATTTCAGGCCATAGTCACTTGCATGTAGAAACCAGGGATACTATGAAGCATCCTTATAATACACAGAATAGAACCTCTCCCAGGGACAGTTACCTGATCAAAACATAAGTGTCACCTAGGCTGTGGGATCCTGGAGAACTGGAACCAACATTCTTTTACTCCATATCCTACTGTATCCTGAGGGAGACACATGCTTCCAAGTAACATTCAGTAGTGGCCACTCTAAGACCACATGCACAGGGTGCAGGGTCCGAGCTGCCACTTAGAAACTCAGCCAACACAGCCTGCAGAAGTGAGTTGCATGGTCCCCTGAAAGCCATTATCAGGGCCTGCTCTTCCATTCTAAGGAGCCTTGTGGGACCTCAAGAGTGTCCTGCTTCCCCATGGGGACCTGTGGAGACCCCAAGGCCTATCAGCTTAGAACATTGCCCCACCAATCCCTTGCCAGTGGGGCCAGCTTGAGGCACAGCCAGCAGAGTCAGGTACCCTGACCTCCATTGTCTGGCCCATTATTGATGTCCAAACCTCAGCATGAGGAGGGTCCTGAGAAAAGGGAATGGGGGCTGTGCTGATTCAATAATGATTAGGAGTCAGTAGTGCATGCAAGCTGTCAGTTCAAGTGCTCTCTCTTTGCCCTAGCATTTTCATCTTCTTTCTTCTCCTTTCTCTTCTCCTTCTTCCTTCTGACCAGAGAGCCTGAACCCAATTTTTTATTTACTAAAGCTACACCATTAAGGTTTTGACCATTCTTAATCCTTTCTTTTTAAAGAAATCCTTAAATTTACATAAATTCCAAACCTCCAGGATCATTAATTCCAACCCCCATTCCTTAGAACAGAAACTAAACACAAAACACAAGCACATTTCCTTACAGGTTTACACAGCCCGTTCTTCATGGGTAGCTGGCCACAGCTCTTGCAGTTCCCTGGTACAGCAGATGACAGTCTTTAATAACTATTTTCATGTAAGAACAGAAAGGCGACAGACTCCTAAGGTTAAAATAATTTCTTACAAAGTTTTAGAATGTATGCAAGTAGATCAGCTAGCTCTCTCTGATATCTCTCTAGGCATTGTCATCTCCAATCCTTTAAGTAGCCAAGAGAATGAAGTACTAACTTTTTTATATGCTTATACACATCTTTTAATTCTCTAATCTTTGTTTCCTTATCCTGAGCAATCCATTGGTCTCATGTCCAAGATTGACAACCTCTCTATGAACATTAACCCACTAGCCCATTGTCCTTTTCCACTAAGCCATACTCTCCTTCTAGTACTTTGTTTCTAGATTATGTGCAAGCCTTCCTCCTATAAGATAAACTATCATTTGTTTGTTTTTTATAGATTCTTTCTCTTTTCTTATCCATGCCTTTTCTTCTTGAGACTACTTTTACTCTCTATCCTTGATGCCCCCAAGTTCACCTGGCTAATGAATGCAGCAATCATTGGACAGAAGGGTACACGTATCACCTCATATTCAGGTCAAAGCCAAGTCTCACAATGAGCAATTTCTACAAAGGACCATGTAGATTTTTATGGCCTCTTGTTATGTTGTCTAGATCCTTTCCCATGGCCATAAAAGCCAAGTGGAAAGTCTGTTCCATGTCCCCCACAGCCTCAGGAGCACTTTCATTCCTCATTCCTGAGAACCACATCTGTTTTATTTGTGATGGCACGATTAGCTCTGAGAATGGGGGAAGAATATTCCACAGAAAGAGAGATTGAAAGTAAAACACATAGAAGAGACAACAGATCAGTTCCAGGCTAGCAGCAGTCATCAGCACATGTGGGAATCAACAGCCAGGCAATGTTTAAGGGGCAGGAACTATGTCACATGGCCCCTTACCCAGCTATGTTGGACAGGGCAGTCCATGGCTCTCCTTCCCAAGAAGTCCTGCTGCCATCAGGATCATCCAGCCACACCAGGGAAAACTAGATGCCTAAAGGACAGTGCAAGAACACAATCAACAAGACCTAGGGCAAAATGGCACCACCAAAGCCCAGCTAACCTGCTACAACAAACCCTGGATATCCTAAAGAAAATGAAGCTCAAGAAGATGATCTTAAATCCAATCTTATAAAGATGATAAAGGCCATTAAAGAGGGAATTAATAATCTCTTAAAGAAATACAGGAAAATACATCGAAACAGTTACAAGTATTAAAAGAGAAGGCAAATAAAAATAAAGAAATACAGAAAAAATACAGTCAAACAGGTAAAAGATATGAATAAGTCCAAGACCTGAAAAGGGAAATAGAAGCAATTAAAAAAAAAAAAAAGCCACAAACTGAGGCAATCCTGGAGATGGAAAACCTGGAAAAGAGAACAGGAACTACAGATGTAAACATCACCAACAGAATACAGGAGATGGAAGAGAGAGTCTCAGGCATAGAAGATATGATAGAAGAAATCAAATATATCAGTCAAAGAAAATGAAAAATCTAAAAAGTTCATAACATAAAAACTTACAGGAAAATTTGGATGCTATGAAAAGACCAAACCTAAAAATAATAGGAATAGAAGAAGGTGAAGAGTCCCAGTTCAAAGGGCCAGAAAACACTTTAAAAAAAAATCATAGAAGAAAATTTCCCAAACTTAAAGAAAAAGATGACTATAAATGTAAAAGAAGCTTATAGAACACCAAACAGATTGGACCAGAAATGAAAATCCTCCACCACATAATAATCAAAACACTAAAGATACAGAACAAAGAAAGGATTTTAAAAGCAGCAATGAGGAAAGGCCAAGTAACATATAAAGGAAGACCCAACAGAATTACACTCAGTTTCTCATCTGAGACTCTAAAAGCTAGAAGGCCCTGGGAAGAGATCTTCCAGACCTTAAGAGACCACATATGTTAGCCCGACTACTATATCAAGCAAAATTTCCAATCACCATAGATGGAGAAACTAAAATATTTCATAACAAAACCAAATTTAAACAATACTTTGCCACCAACCCAGCCCTACAGAGGATTCTACAAGGAAAACTCCAACCCAATGAGGCTAACTATACTCAAAAAAACATAAGAAATAAATAATTTTACACCACTAAAACAAATAGAATGGAAACACACACACGTACACTACCATCACCAACATCAAAATAACAAGAAGTAACAATCATTGGTCATTAATACCTCTCAAAATCATTGGACTCAATCCCCTAGTAAAAAGACACAAGCTAACAGAATAGTTGAGTAAACAGAACCCAACATTCTGCCAAATAAAGAGACATATCTCAGCAAATAATCTCAGAATAAAGGACTGGGAAAAGGTCTTCCAAGCAAATGAACATAAGAAACAAGCTGAAGTAGCCATTCTAATATCTAGTAAAATAGACATTCAACCAAAGGTAATCAAAAGAGATAGGGAAGGACACTTCATACTCATTAAAGGAAAAATCCAAGAGGATATCTCAAATATTGTATCCCAAATACAAGAGCACCCACATTTGTAAAAGAAACATTACTAAAGCTTAAATCACATATCGAGCCTCACACATTAATAGTGGGAGACTTCAACACCCCATTCTCACCAATAGACAGGTCATTGAGACAGAAACTAAGCAGAAAAATAACAAAACTAATAGGGATTATGATTCAAATGGACATAACAAATGTCTATAAAACATCTCAACCAAACACAAAATAATACACATTCTTCTCAGCACCTCATGGATCCTTCTTCAAAACTGACCATACAGTTTGTCACAAAGTAGCCTCAGCAGTACAAGAAATTTGAAATAACCCCTCAAATCTTATCAGATCACCGTGGATTAAAGCTGGACTTCAACAACAACAGAAACAACAGAAAACCCTCATAGTCATAATCACTGGATAAGGGAAGAAATAAAGAAAAAAATTAAAGACTTTCTAGAATTCAATGAAAATGAGGGCACAACATACCCACACTTATGGGTCTCTATGAAAGCAGCGCTAAGAGGAAAGTCCATAGCACTAAAGCCCTCATAGAGAAATTGGAGAGTTCTCACACTAATGAATTACAAGTACACCTGAAGGCCATAGTGTGGGTGGGGGGAAGAAGCAAACACACAAAGGAGGAGTAAATGACAGGAAATAATCAAACTCAGGCTAAAATCAATTAATTAGAAACAAAGAGAACAATACAAAGAGTCAATGAAACCAAGAGCTGCCTCTATGAGAAAATCAACAAGATAGACAAACCTTTAGCCAAACTAAAAAGCCCAAAGACAGTATCCAAATTAACAAAATCAGCAATGAAAAGGGAGACAACAATGGACACTGAGGATGTTCAAAGAATCATTAGGTCTTAATTTAAAACCCTGTACTCCACAAAATTGGAAAATATAAATAAAATGAATGATTTTCTAGACAGATACCAAAGTTAAATCAGGTAAACCATCTGAATAGTCCTATAACCCCTAAGGAAATAGAAACAGTATTTACAAGTCTCCCAACCCCAAAACGCCCTGGGCCAGATTTATTTAGCACAGAATTCTACAAGACTTTTAAAGAAGAGCTAATGCCAATACTCTTCAAATTATTCCACACAATAGAAATAGAAGGAATGTGGAGAAGATAGCTGGTGCATAGGCATGGGTTCATTCTGTTGGGCTGACTTGTGAGTCCCAGCACCTCTTCTGTTCTTCGCAGGTGCCTCAGGAAGGCCCACTTCCAGAGAGAAGCAGAAGTGTGCTGGGCTGTGAGAAGTCACAGGGGCGCCCCCAGGCAGGGAAAAAACTCAGTCTGAAGTTCTGCGGGGGCCAGGGGCTCTTGAGTTGGGGATCCCTGGGCCAAAAGGCGGCTGGAGACTGACTGGTCTCAAGCTCTGGGAATCCCAGACACCACATGGAGGCAGGGGCAGAACAGAGACCGTGGGCATGCGGACACATGACTGACCTGCACTACGAGAGAAGTAAGGGAGGGGGAAGAGAAGAAAGAGTCCCTGGACGCCCCACAGGAAGAGATTCAGTTATTATACTGGCTTGGCAGAGTTAGCGGCCTGACTATCTTGTTTGAAGAGGTGGGCCTCCATGGCTGGAACACAGAAAAGTCCTCAGGGAAGCGCGGTGGGCCTCCAAAAGACACGAGGGGTCCGTGGGTTTTCAGGCTTTATTTTCATAGCTGATGGTAGATGGATCTGGATGCACCACCCTCCTTAGGTCAGGGTGGACCTGACTTAAATAGGGAGGGAGGAGAGAGAAGGGTCTGGGAAAAGAATACATAATTGGCTACACCCTCTGGCCCTTAGGTAACTCATTAATATGGAAATCTCTTGAGGTTGAGGCCTGTAGTCACGCCCTCTACCTGTGGAGGGGCTGATAGGAGCGTTCCCTTACATGACTGAATGGTGAAGATCAGATAGAGGTCTATGCCACGTGTCAGGAGCCTGGATTCTGGGGATTGTGGTGGAATAGATGCCCGTCCCTCACAGGCATGAACACCTGTTGGGTCTCCAGGCTATTTCCAGCCAGTGCTTCTACCAAAACCAAGCTATCCTATCATGGTCCTACAAAAGAACATTGCCAAACTCTTTCTATAAATGAGACCATAGTCACACTGATACCTAAATCACACAAAGATTCAACAACGAAAGAGAATTTCAGACCAATTTCCTTATGAACATTGATGCAAAGTACTCAATAAAATACTAGCAAACCAAATCCAAGAACACATCAAAGACATCATCCACCATAATCAAGTAGGCTTCATCCCAGGGATGCAGGGGTGGTTCAATATATGAAAATCCATCAACATAATCCACCATATAAAACAAATTGAAAGGAAAAAAAAAAAACATGATCATCTCATTAGATGCTGAAAAAGTCTTTGACAAAATCCAACACCCTTCATGTTAAAAGTCTTGGAGAGATCAGGGATACAAGGCCCATGCCAAACACAATAAAGGCAATATAGAGCAAGCCAATAGCCAATATCAAATTAAATGAAGAGAAATGTAAAGCTAATCCACTAAATTTGGGACAAGACAAGGCTGTCCACTCCTTCCCTATCTCTTCAATGTAGTACTTGACATTCTAGCTATAGCAATAAGACAATTAATGGAGATCAAGGAGATACAAAGTGTAAAGGAAGAAATCAAAGTATTGCTACTCATAGATGATACAATAGTGTATATAAGTGACCCAAAAATTTCTACCAGAGAACTCCTACAGCTGAAAAATATCTTCAACAAAGTGACTGGATACAAAATTAACTCAAAGAAATGAGTAGACCTCCTCTATACAAGTGATAAATGCGCTAAGAAGGAAGTTAGGGAGACAACACCCTTCACAGTAGCACAACTAATATAAACTATCTTGATGTAACTCTAACCAAACAAGTGAAAACCTATATAACAAGAACTTTTAGTCCCTGAAGAAAAAAACTGAGGAAGCTATCAGAAGATAGAAAGATCTCCCATGTTTGTGGATCATAGGATTAATATAGTACAAATAGCTATCTTACCAAAAGCAATCTACAGATTTCATGCAATCTCCATCAAAATTCCAACACAAATCTTTACAGATCACGAAAGAACAATTCTCAACTTCATATGGAATTTTTTTTTTAAATAAACAACAACAGTAACAACAGGATAGCTAAAACAATCCTGAACAGTAAAAGAACTTCTGAAGGCATTCCTGACTTCAAGCTGTACTACACAGCAATAGTCATAAAAACTACTGGTATTGGTACAGAAACAGACAGGTTGATCAATGGAATCAAATCTAAGACCCAGAAATAAATCCACATACATATGGACACTTGATTTTTGACAAAGAACCCAAACCATATAATGGAAAAGGAAGAGCATCTTCAACAAATGGTGCTCATCTAACTGAATGTCTACATAAAAGAATGCAATAGATTCATATTTATCACCCTGCACAAAACTCAAGTCCAAGTGGATCAAAGACCTCAATGTAAAACTAGATGCACTAAATCTAATAGAACAGAAAATGGAGAATAGTCTGGAACTCATCAGTATAGGAGACAACTTACTAAACAGAACATCAATACCTCAGGCACTAAAGTCAACAATTAGTAAATGGGACCTCATGAAATTGAAAGCTTCTCTAAGTTAAAAGACACTGTCATTATGACAAAACAATAGCCTACTTATTGGGAAAGGATCTCTACTAACCCTACATCTGACAAAGCTCTAATATCCAAAATATACAAAGGACTCAAGAAGTTAGACACCAACAAACTAAATAACCCAACTAGGGTACAGAGCTTGTGGTAGTTGGAATATGCTTGGCTCAGGGAGTAGTACTATTAGTAGGTGTGGCCTTGGAGTGGGTGTGGCCTTGTTGGAGAAGTGTGTCACTGTGGAGGTGGGCAATGAGACCCTCCTCCTAATCACATGGGTGGGGGTCTGCATTCCACCCAGCCACTGGATGTGGGCAGACCACTGGGGAGGTGAAAGGAGTGAAGCTTGACTGTGCTTATTCCATGCTACTGCAACCCCTTGGGGACTGGCCTTTAGGGAAACACGGAGACACAACTCCAGGGGTGGAGAAATATGGCCTAGGATGTAGGAAGCCAAAGCTGATGTTCCCTAACTCCCGGGTATATAGTCACTACTAGAAAACCACACAGAGAACTCAGGAACAAAGTGTAGGGGTCCAACACCTGCAGAGACTCCCAAACTCCTGGACATCCAGGCATCTCTGAGTTCTGAGGAGTTGGGAACAGAGTTGGGGCCCATGAGCTGACAACTGCAATGAGCCCCAGCTGGGGGTGGGGATGGGAACTTCAGGTAGCTCATTAGTGATTGTCCTTAGCTTCGCAACAGTTATCTGGGGACGCAGAGAGGCCTTCTGTAGGAGACTTATGCTGTAGTTGAAGGTTTTTTTCCATGCTCCCATGGTGGTTCTTGATGAAGGAGACAGTCCATGTTTATTTTAGTATTGACTGTTCATGGTGGGAAATTAATGCATACCAACTTCTCATGGTGGACCAGAGATCAAATATCTTTTGTAGGGAGGACTGTCTGAGAAGGAACACTTATCGGCTAAACCCTCAGGGCCTCTGGGTACCTCATAAGCATGGAGAACTTTGTTTTAGGCTACGTGACATTTCCTTATGTGGGAAGTAGGCATGTGTTCCAGGCCAGGAATCCAGCAAGGAGCAGGGAGCCTCCTTACTCTCTCAGGAGGGTGCCTGGGTGCCAGGGACTCAGACCCACTCTACCTTACCAAGTTTCTTGGCAAGATTCTTCTTTTCCTTTTATAAAGAAGAGTCATTGGAGTGACTGTCTCATGTTATTTGTAGTGAAAATTTTGGGTGCCGTGGAAGCATCAAAATAAAACACAGAGGGGTAATGAGAGGTGGGGGCTAAGGAGACAAGGGATTATTGGACTAATTAATTGTTTACTGGATTGAAATTGAGAGTGAGTTTGTATAGAGCTTGTGAGGGTATTAACATCAGTTTTAAATAAGATTTGATTAATCTACATAGACATCATGTTTTCCTTATTATCGTGTACATTTCCCCAAGTTTGGTAGCCATTTGGCTTTGGCAAGAGAGTTCATCTGTCAAGGGAAAGTCCCAAGTCTGTCATCTGTGGGTCTCAGCTGTCATCTGTTTGTTAGAGAAGTTTTAATCAGATGATGTGTCGGACAAAGGCAGCTTTATTGTCCCAGGAGGTCCAGGGAGTTGGCAGGTTGGTCTCTGTCTGGGTCTCCAGCTGACCTGTGGCAGCAGCACTGTCCTTTTTTCCTTTTGTAGAGATAAACCTGTGGGATTAACACAACAGAGGAGCAGAACCCCAGCAGAGGGATGTCTCCACAGGGCGGGTAGTGAGTGTTAAATCTGTGACAGTTTGCTTGGGAGCACTGTTGTGATTTGTTGTTATGGTCCTAGAGAAAAGTAAGGGTGCTTGAGGAATTTAGTCCTGGAAGGCATCCTTTAAGTCGGGGGCTACCTGTACTGTATTACAGAAAGCAGAAGGAAGAGATGAGGATTTATGTCTTTTGGATGGCCAAGGAAGAAAATACCATGTTAATTATGTATCTGGGATAGGCAGTAACAGCTTGTCTGTAAAAGGAAACTGGTTGTTAATTAAGGATTAAATATTGGTTATTAGTGTAGTGTGTTTAACCTGTGGGAGTAAATTAGATATGGATTTTTGAACCTTAAAATTTTTTAAAACAAATTGAAAATTTTAGGTCAATTTTGGGTTAGAAGGCACAAATGTTAGGGAGATAAAGAAGCATGAAAAGTTTGGGGATAAGAGTTACAAGTGTGTTTTTTTCTGAATTCTCAGCAGCAAGATCTTATTTATTGTCTTTGCCTGGTGGGCTCTTTCTCCTAGGTGCAGTGGGGAGGGGCCTGCTCTGTCATGTCAGCAAGAAGATATCAACACTCCCCCCACCCACTCTTGGCTGGTATTATTAGGAGGGGTACACCCTAAAAGTAGAGTGGGAAGAGAGGAATGATAGAGACTTAGTGACACCTTATCGGACAGTGGGGGGAGTGAGTGGGGCAGCACCTGTAGTTGTTCTCTGTGTAGCCTTGTTGGAGTAGGTGTAGCCTTGTTGGAGGGAGTGTGTCACTGTGGGGTGGGCAATGAGACCCTCCTCCTAACCATATGGGAGCCAGTCTTCTCCTACCAGCCTTTAGATGAAGATGTAGAACTCTTATCTCCTCCTGTACCTTGCCTGTCTGGACACTGCCATGCTTCTGCCTTGATGATAATGGACTGAATCTCTGAAAATGTAAGCTGGACCCCAATTAAATGCTGTCCTGATAAGAGTTGTTTTGGTCATGATGTCTGTTCACAGCAGTTAAACCCTAAGACAAAGCTAAACAGAAAATTCTCCACAGAGGAACCTCAAATGGCTGAGGAGAACCTAAAGAAATGTTCAATGTCTTTGGTGATCAATAACTCAAGGTACAGCACTTACTGATGAGGATGTGGAGCAAGGGGAACACTCCTCCATTCTTAGTGGAGTACAAACTTGTACAACCACTCTGGAAATCAATTGGAGGTTTCTCAGAAAATTGGGAGTGTACAACTCCTGGGTATATTCCCAAAAGATGACCCACCATCCCACAAGGACACTTGCTCAACTATATTCATAGCAGCTTTTTTTTTTTTTTTGTAATATCCAGAAACTGGAATTAACCCCGATGTTTCTCAACTGAAGAATAGATAAAGAAAATGGGGTTCATTTACACAATGGAATACTACTCAGTCATTAAAAACAAGGATATCAGGAATTTCACAGGCAAATGGATGGAACTAGAAAATGTCATCCTGAGAGAGGTAACCCAGACCCAAAAGGACATGCATGGTATGCACTCACATATAAGTTGATATTAGCCATAAAGTAACAGGATAACCATGTTATAATCCATAGTCTCAAAGAAGCTAAATAACAAGGAGGGACCAAGGAAGGATGCTTGAATCTTTCTCAGAAGAGAGAGACAAATAGATATTGGAGGTTAGTAGAAGGAGGGACCTGTGTGGTAGAGGGTATGAAGGAATGGGGGGGGCAGCTATCAGATGTACAAAGAGCAGGGGAGAGAGAAGGGAATGCTGGATGGAGGAGCAATCTCTAAGACCTGCCAGAGACCTGGAATGGTGGGAGACCCAAGGGAGGTGACTCTAGCTGAGACTCCTAGCAGTGGGGGATATGGATCCTGAAGTGACCACTTCATCTAGCCAGGCAGGACTCCCAGTGGAGGGATAGGACTGTAGCCCACCCACAAAACCTTAGACCCAAAATGTGTCCTGCCTACAAGATGTGCAGGGACAAAGACAGAGTAGAGACTGAGGGAATGGCCAACCAATGACTGCCCCAAATTGAGACCCACCCTATAGGCAAGAAAAGAATCCCTGACATTGTTGGTGGTACTCTGTTATGCTTGCAGACAGGAACCTAGCATAACTGTTCTCTGAGAGGCTCCACGCAGCAGTTAGTGGAAAGAGATGCAGAGACACAGAGCCAAACATTAGATGGAGCTTGGTCAGTCTTAGGGAAGAGTTAGGAGAAGGATTGAGGGACTCAAAGAGGACAGGGACTCCACAGCAAGACCACCCGCTGGAGGTTCCCAGAGCCTGAATCATCAACCAAAGAGTGAGCACAGGGCTAGACCTAGGCCTCCAGCACATACGTAGCGTATGAGTGGCTTGGTCTTCATGTGGACTCCCCAATAACTGGAGCAGGGGCTGTCCCTGAGTCTGTTACCTGCCTGCCTATGGATCCCACTCCCTGAAATGGTCTGCCTTGACTGACCTCGGTGGAAGAGGATGAGCCAAGTCTTGCAGCAACTTGATGTGGGGGGGGGGGTTAGGGAATGTGAGTGGGGAGTGGGGGGGCTAACACTCAGGGGGCTCTCCCTTCTAAAGGAGAAGGGGAGGGAGGAATGGGGGGAGGGTCTGCATGAGGCGGTACTGGGAGAAGGGGGGCTGGCATTTGGATGTAAAGTGAATAAATAAATAAATGTAACAGAGAGAGAGAGACACAGACAGACAGACAGACAGAGAGACAGAGGTGGGGAGACAGAGGGGGAATGAAAGAAAAGCCTTCCACCTAGAAACTGTATTCTACAGTTTGGCCACCAGGTGGCAAAGTTGGGACACTCTTCTACCGGAATTGTTGGACTTCTTCCGAGCCCACCCCACCTCCCTAAAGGATAGTCTGTGCTCCTAGCTCCTGTCTCAAAGCATCTAGAAAGAAGGGGGGGGTGTGTGGAAAGATAGGAGGAAATGAAAAGACTCAATAACCTTTTTCTACCTTGCAGTTTCCCTGGCCTTCCCTATTGACTGTGACTTTCTTGAGTGCTCTACCATAAAAGGAACATGCTGTTCTCATTTGCACACAGACTGACAGTGAGTGGGGGGAGGGGAGATGACAAGTGGAGGAGGTATTCCACAGAGCCGCCCCTGTGTCCAAATCTGTGAATGCCAATGCAGTCCCCTTCAGCTGCCCTTGGTATGGAAAGATGACTCATCTGTCAACACAGGAGAGACAGGTTGCTGGAGGCATGGTGGATGGGGAGTCACTTTCAAGAGCAAGAGAGGACCTCACAGGTCAGGTGTGCAGACAATGGGTGACAGCTTGGTCCCAGGGTCACATAGTTAAGTGGTCTTGTAGCTCTCCAGTTCCCTATCAGTCAATCCATGTACCTCTATACAGTGAGCTTGGGCTTCCACAACCTTTATGAGGCTATCTGGTGTGACCATGACAGAAACTATGGAGGAAAAAGATCGAGACAACTTGAAAGGCTGTCTTTGGGGTGCTGTCCTTTCTGCTGTTCAGTATCTTGCCACAGTTGACCCTTCCTTCCCACATTTGGAGTTCTCTGGGCTCTCTGGATTCTGATCCCGCTGACAACACCACTGTGGTGTGTGTGTGTGTGTGTGTGTGTGTGTGTGTGTGTGTACTTGTTACATATCAGTTTACTGCTGCCCATCTCCAAATCTGTCCTTCAGCTATCCGGACTGGAACTCAAATCTTGCAAACTCTGCTCCTTGCTAACTGGAGAGATGCTGAGTTTTGTCGGTAGAGGGCACTAGAGGCACGCCACAGGATAAAAGGCTCCCATTCCAGTTCGTGGACTCTGTGTCCAGCTTGCTCTGGGGAGCTTCCTGCACTCCAGGAACCTTCTGGAAAGGAGTGTCCACAGCATCCAGGTGTATCAGCTTGGTGAGCTCACGAGGAGGGAACTTTCTGGAAACTTCCTTAGGAAGTTCCATCAGTTCCTATAACAACTTTCTTGAATGTGCCAGAACATTCTGTTGTGAGCTGATGTCTTCTGTTTGGCCTGCTTCATGTTTATTCACTTCAGCAAACCACTCTATCCCCAGTTAGCCTCCCCGATCCTCTCCACAGACATCAGGACACAACAGAGAATTACCTGACAACAGTGTCAGGTAATGTCAACAGTGCTGGGGGCTGAGGATCACTGGTTCTGTTGCTGTAGCTGTTGCTGTTGTTGTGTGGAGGCTTGTAAGTAGGTGTGGGTGTGGCTACTGCTGAGGATGTAGATGGAGTAGGGGAATGTTCATTCACAGGATGTGCATGTGGAGACCAGAGGTCAATGTCTGGTGTCTTCCTCATTAACACCCACTTTACATCTTTCTTTAGGTACAGGATGTCTCTGGGTCCTGGTCCTCACCAATTTCACTAGGCAGGCTAGCTAGAAAGCCCCAGGAACCCAGCTACCTCTGTCTCCGCAGCCCTGAGATTACAGGTGCATGCTGCTGTGCCTAGCTTTTTGTTGCATAGATTGGGGGCTCAAACTGGGGTCCTCACATTTTTGCAGCAAGCACCTTACTGTCTGAGCCACCTCTGTATCCTAAATCATGATCCTTAAAGCCCAGAGCTGAACAGAGGTGGCCCTTCCCAACTCAGCCATGACTCTCCTCGTCTCTGGGCACTGACCACTTTCTACCTGAGCTCCTTGGAGATGAAAGAAAGACCTCTGAGCCCTAGTGTCCCTTATGAGATTTTTATCTCTTCTTGGTCACACAATGAGAAGTCTTTGCCACAAATAATGGCACAGCAGTACTAGACATAAGATGGGAAATTTCAGAAATGACCAACATTCCAGTAAGCTCCTGTTGGATGCTCTGTGCCAGCACTGTCACATGGACTCCCTTCACTTAAGACTCCAGTGTGTTCTTTCCCTTTGGCTTCCTAGCAGAAGAATTTCCCACGTGGATCCATTACGTTCTTATCATGACCAAATTCCTGACAAGAAACAATATTAAGGGTTTATCTGGGCTCACAGTTCAAGAATTCACAGCAGCAGGACTGTCAAGTCAAAGGCCCAGTTAGGAAGCAGTTCTAAGACCACAAGTCCTGCCTCAGAGCATCTCTTCCAGCAAGACTCCACCTCCCAAAGCCACAAGCTTCCCAGATAGTCGCACCAGCTGGGACCAAGTGTTCAGACCTGGGAGTCCAAACCACAACATGTGTTACAAAAAGAGGAAATTTGGACAGGAGAGCTGAGACTGTGGTTTTCCTCCAGGAGTGATGATCCCTTGGTCGTTTTCCACATCCCTGGAACTGGCCTCCAATGATGACCCACTTCTTTGGTCTCTATCAAGAAGTGGGGCTTTGTAGTGAGATTAGAAGGCATTGCTGCTAGGGTGAGATATTCACTAGGAAGCAGAATGGACTTGGTGTCCAACCTCTGTCACATCTGCATGACTGAATTGGTGACTTGCTTATGTGATAGGTCAACATCAAACTAAAGAAACTGAACGAAGAGTTTATTATAGTTTGAGGGCTTGGTCCATCATGGTGAGAAGTCATGTCAACAGAGAGGAGCTGGTCACACCACATCCACAATCAGGAAGCAGAGAGAGATGGACGCTGGTGCTCAGCTCACTTCTCCTCTTTATTCAATACAGGTTCCACCTCCTGGGATGGTGCACCAATATTTACAATGTGTCTTCCCCAGGACTTTATCCCCTAGGAGATCCTGTCAATCATTCAGCCTTAAGCATCATAGTGAACTTGACCTCATATCTGTGACACTGTGGTATTGTTTCTTCAATTCATCCTTCACACCAGACTGTGGAATATTGAGCAAATGTAGCAATCTGCCTCTCCTCATCAGGAACACCTCCCTTCAGAGGATGTTTTGAGTTTTGGTTTTTTTGTTTGTTTGTTTTTGCAAGTCCAGCTTGTAGACACCTCTGTTTTCCAGGGCAGGACTGTGAGCCACAGCATGATCACAAGATGCCTGGACCATTGGCTGTCCACTGACTGTATAAGACAGGTCTATCCTTTGCCGAAAAGAGAATGCTGGAGCGAGGATGTGGCTCGGTCGGGAAAGTGCCCACCATGCAAGCACGAGGATTTGAGTTTGGTCCTCAGACCTACATGAAAAGTGGGGCACAGGTTGCTTCTGTTTATGATCCCTACACTGGGGAGACACAGACAAGCAGATCTTTGAGGCTCACTGACCAGCCAACCTAACTAAACAAATGAGATTTAGGCCAAATGAGAAATCCTGTCTCAAAAAACAAAATGGTGGCTGAGGAAGATACCTCTGACTTTCACATGCATGTACACACACACACACACACACACACACAGTCTTCATGTCCAGAAGAATGGGTCTCAGTCACCTGAGTTCCTGCCCATGAAGAATTCTAAGTTTCAATAACAAGGGTGAAGGGTGACTTCCACTCCTATGGTTTTTTTTCCTTTTGGGAGGGTTGAGATTTTATTTTTATGCATATGTTTGTTTGACTGAATCCTCTAGGACTGGAGATACAGACATTTGTTAGCTGCCATGTAGGTGCTGGGAGTTGACCCAGCTCCCCAGCTCCCAGCTCCCAGTCCCAGCTCCCAGTCCCAGATCCCAGATCCCAGATCCCAGATCCCAGACCCGCCCAGATCCTCTGGAAGAGCAGCCAGTGCTCTTAACCACTGAGCCATCTCTCCAGCCCCATTCCTATGCTCTCACTTGCTTTACACATGGTTAATCTTGATCCTCAACTGTAGCAGATCTATAATCTCTTGAAGACATGCTCCTGGACATGCCTGTTAAGGGTCATTTAGATTCAGTTAATTGAGATGGGAAGATGCACTTTATCTGGGCAGTACCACTCCATGGATAGGGGCAAGAGAGAGAGAGAGAGGAGAGAGAGGAGAGAGAGAGAGAGAGAGAGAGAGAGAGAGAGAGAGACCTGAGTACCAGCATCCTTCTCTTTGCTTCCTGACTGGGGATGCCATGTGCCTAGCTGCCTCACACTCCTGCTGCTGTGTCTTTCCCACCTGATGGACTGTATCTTCAAACTGTGAGCCAAAATACAAACCCTTCCTCCCTTAAGTTACCTCTGGCAGGTATTTTGTCCCAGCAATGAGAAAAGTAATCAATATACACCATTTTAATTTCTTCAGCATCCTGCCCATGTAACTCTCTATAAAACATAAGAGGTAGCTTTACATCTGAATAGTGACCCAAAGAAAGAAGACTCAAGACAGGAGCCATTTGTATTTATAAATAAATAAATAAATAAATAAATAAATAAATAAATAAATAACATCATGCTAAAAATCCCCAGCACAGAAAGAATAGCAATTCTGATTTCTGACAGAGTCTAGGAAAGGGTCTCATTAAAGATTCTAGGCTGGTGACTGACTTTAATTAAAATCTGAGCTTTGAGAGCTTGGAGAAGCCAGCCCAACGGATGAGCTTTCAAAGAGAGGGAGGGAGAATGGGGCAGGATATTGGCACGAATAAAGAGACCTTAATTAAAGGATTAATGACGACAATAACAATAAAACCTCTTCGTCCTCACTTTGTGAGCAGTTGGACAAAGTCTTTCACCAGGCCATGTCTTGTGGAGGCTTCCACAATCAGAGAACAGAGGACTGACCAGCTGGGGTGGTGGAGGGAACATCTGTACAGCTGTCATCTGCAGGGTTGCACAGTGGAAGTACTACCCTGTGGTTATGGACACAGATGTAGCTAACCTGTATCACCTAACGGGAGAAACTTCTCCAAGCTTTAATGAGGAGGGTGCTACCCCACAGGAGGAGGGTGGTACCCCACCGGAACACTCTACTAAAGAACTGCAAGAAAGACCAGGACGATCCTCTTTCCTTTCCTTGTTTACTAATCACCTCTTGGGAGAAAGAGATTGAGCATCACATGTTTTCAGAATTCAATTTGCAGGACAGGAGAGATGGCTCAGTCAATAAAGTGCTTCCTTTGCAAGCATGAGGGCCTCAGTTTGATCCCCAGATCTCAAGTAACACAGTGGCATGGTTGGCAGGTATCTGTATGCAGTCCCAGCCCTGGGACACAGAGACAAGCAGATCCTATGATTTGCTGGCCAAGTCAGCCTAATGGAATCAGTGAATTCCAGGCCAGTGAGACTCAAAAAAATCAGAGTGGATAACACCTGAGGTTGACCTCTGGTTTCCACATGCACACATATGTGTATACACTCACCCCACATGTGCTCCCTCCCCCTCGAAGAGAGACAGAGACAGGAACAGAGTCAGAGACAGAGAGACAAAGGAACACTGTTTGCTGTGAGCTGCCATGCCTGCCACTGCACCATTTTGAATGTCTCCTCTTTACCACCCATTGTCATCTCTTTCTGGTCCCCAGATCTCAGGGGCTGTGTTGGTTTGCTAGAGCTGTAACAGTCAGGTACCTCAGATTGGGTAGCTTCAACAACCAGAAGTTATCTCCTTACAAGCTGGGAGCTGAGGACACTGGGGTCTGGCTTCTCTTCCAGCCTCTCTCCTTGCTTATGGATAGCCTCCTTTGGTCACCAATCTGTGTACCAATCTCTTCTAAGAAGGACATCAGTTCCAAAGGACCAGGATGCATCCTGCCCAGGTCATTCCCACACATTTCTCTCCTCCCCCATGTCTCTCAGAGGGGCACTGTAGCCCAGGTTGGGCTCAAAAATCTCTATGTAGTCAAAGAAGACCTTAAAGTTTGGGTCCTCGCTGCCTCTGCCAGATCAGTTCAGGTGCTGGGGATAGAACCCAGAGCTTCGTGCACACTGAGTAAGTGTGTCAACTGGGCCACATCCCAGCCTTTAATGATCGCTAAAAATACCCTCTCGCTAAACAAAGCCATGTCCTGAGATGCTGAGGCTAGGGTTTTGACATGTGAATATCACATTTATTTGTTTGTTTAGGGTGTGAGCACCGGTAAGTGTGTGTCTGCACAGGCGCGCACATCAAAGGTCAGCTTTCAGATTCAGTTCTCCCCTTCCACCAGGTGGGTCTCAAGCATCAAAATTATGTTGTCGGATTTGGCAGCAAGCTCCTTTACTCACCGAGCTGTCCTGTGTCTGTCAGCCCAAGGTTCAAGTATTAAGAGGACCAGGGACTGGAGAGATGGCTCAATGGTTAAGAGCAATGACTGCTCTTCCAGAGGTCCTGAGTTCAATTCCCAGCAACCACATAGTAGCTCACAATCATTTATAATGAGATCTGATGCCCTCTTCTGGTGTTTCTGAAGACAGCTACCAGTGTGCTCATATATACATAAAAATAAATAAATCAAATCTTTAAAAAAAGAGGACAGGATTTAGCTCATTGAATGGAGTACAAAGCAAATACTACTAAAACACATACTGCCCCCCGCCCCGAGAAAGTCATCTTTATGCTATTTGTATTTGGGGAACCTTTCTCTGCACTCTGTTTTCTTTACCAGGTACACAGACCCCTGAGAGCTGATGACAGAAAGTCTTGTCACATCCTCTCATGAGAGGTCTGACTAGACTCCCTAAAATGGACAGAGCATGACTACTTCCCCAAATTAGGATTCTGCTTAAGGTGAACTGAATGTAAAGACTACAGTTAAGATTATAAATAAACTTTCCTAAGCATTTAAACCTACACAATTAATTATGAATATCTTCTACAAGTTTATCTGTAAGTAAACTCCACGGCACCGGGCTTCATTAGCCCACCAATCCCTCTGCACACAAGTTGGCGACTGTCACTGGCCAGAGTGGCTCAAGCTGGCTGCCTCTACTGAGGGTGCTGCCATCATTTACGACCTGGTTCCGAAAGGCTGATCCTCAGAACAGGGTGACAGCCATACATACCCAAGCCATACTGACCCCTACCGCAAGCCTGTGCTCAGAGCTTTACAAGGTCCCACCCTCAGCCTGTCCCTCTGCTTCTATCTATCCCTCCTCTTGCTCTTTATTTTCTTCAATCCATGATTTTCTCCCTCTGCTGCATCAACGCTGGTAGCTAGTGCGTCTTTTCTCCTGTGCAGTCTTCTTTGGGAGGACAAAATTGTCCTCTGAGCAGCCAAGCAGCCCGTACCCTGGTTAAACCAGTAACTGAGTGTAAACCAGCTTGTTTGACAGCACCTTCGACCGTGTCCAAACCAGCTCTTGGCGCTGGCATTTCTGATCACACCTTCTACGATGGTCAGCCTTATTAAGAAAAATTCATTTATTTTTATTTTGTGTGTATGAGTGTTTGTCTGCATGCATGTATTTGCATCAAGAGGGTGATTGTTGCCCATACAGGCCAGAGGACGACATCAGATCCCCTGGAACTGGAGTTACAGGCAATTGTGAGATGCCATGTTAGTGCTGGAATCCTGGGCCCTCCACAGTGATCTAACTGAGGTGTCTCTCCAGGCCCTCTTTGTTTTATTTGGTTGTTGGTTTTGTAGTTTCAAAAAGATGTGGGTTTTTTTATTCATATCTCTCTCATCTGTGTGTGTGTGTGTGTGTGTGTGTGTGTGTGTGTGTGTGTGTGTGTTTGTGTGAGTGTATGCCACATCCCTCAGAAACAGATGTGGATGCTGGAGACCAAATTCTTCAAGAGTAGCAGCAAGTGCTCATAACAGCTGTGTCATCCTTCCAACCCCTGATCAGTTTTCCTGATCACCAATTTTAAAGACCTGGTAACTGAGCAGTGGACTCCCAATAGCTTTGCTGACTCCTATAGTGTATTCCCTGCTCAGGAGCCAAACACATCCTAAAATAACTATGAACGTGGCCCAACACAAGATCATAAATTTAAAATATTATGAGATATTTTCGTGACTTCTTCTCTTTGGCAAGTCAGTTGTGTCATTGTGTTGGCAATGTCAAGCCTGTGGGTATAGATGATGTTCTTTACTTGCGGGTCAAGCTGGTAAAGGTTGCCAGCACTGTCTGTGTAAGTATCCCACCAATGACCTTTGGGTGACAGAGAGCCAAACTCCCCCTGTTGGAGCTCTTTAATGGAAACATTTGTCATTCCTCTGGCTCTCTTGAAGCAGTGATATTTGTTTGTGTATGCACCATGATGTTTGGCTATGCATTCGCTGTATTTGCTTATGTGTATACTTTTTCCTTATGCATGCACAGACTACAGAGTATGTCCCCTCACCTCAGATCTTCTTTCCTCATACCTCAGCTAGTTTTGCTTCTTTAGTCATGAAACAATTCTAACTTCACTCCTCAGGAAGGCAAGGGTTGAGAATGGGCTTTAGACCTCATGGCTGGCTATCCCATAAATACTTTCTCATTTGCAAAGATCTTCATTTCTGTGACTGCTGCCCATGTAGGCAAAATGAACCTACTACATACCAGTGTTACATATTGTTACAAGAACTCCTACACACACACACACACACCACACACACACACAAGAGGAAAGAGAGAGAGAGAAGGAGGAGAGAGAGAGAGAGAGAGAAGACCCAAGAATGGGCTTAGATCTATAGGAAGAATCTTTAAAGAGGCAATTCAGTTGAACTGTGTCCATTAGAGCATTGCTTCCTTCAATCAACTGGTAACATAGAAGCAGAGGATTTGAATTTACTCAGAGACATCAGAGATAATCAGGCACAGAGGAGGAGTCATAGAGGGACCTAGGAGCTAGGAGCTCCCTATAAGTCAGAGGGGCCTCCGATGAAACTGAGACTCCTTGCCTGTGCCTTGATCATGGACTTCAGCTACCCAAACTGGGATGGGATGAACTGATGAGTTTCTTGTTATTGTAAAAATAGTTCCTGACTCATTCCCTCTCGCCTTTGCCTCTGCAATCCCAGCATAGCATGGATCCTCTTTTGTCATGAGAATGGAGACTACCTGGGTCCTCACTACCCAGGGGTCAGGCAGAGACTGAGGCAGAGCTCTGTAAGCAGCCAGCATCTTTGCTGGGAGCATATAGACATCCCTCAGCTTTCCACTCCCTTGGTCTTCATTGGGCTTTAAACATACATCTATACATATGCTATTCTTGTCATCTTAGAAAAGGGAGGAAGCATTACAAGCATTTGTAAGTGAGGAAAACAAAGCTTCAAGGAGATGAAACGATTGGCACCGGCCCATGCAGCCGCACTCAGTGGCTTTTAAATCAGTTTGCTAGACTTTGATTCTGTTCACCAAACTTTCCAGCCCTTTCTGTCTGGGCACATAGCATGACTGTAGTTCCCAGGAGCCGTCAGTAAAGTGCTGGCCATATGAGCACGAAGTCGAGTTAGGGCCCCAGAACTCAAGCAAAAAAGTCGTGGCATGTTGGTGTGTGCCTAAAATCTCCTCACTGAAGAGATAGAGACAGGAAGGTCTTTGGATCTCACTGGCCATTACGATTAACATACTTGGCAAGTTGCAGGCCAGCGAGAGTCCCAGTCCCAAAAAACAAGGGGAACATTTGAGGAAAAGCAACATGTCCTCTGGTCTCTACATGCACACATGTGCATGGAGCCTGTGCAAGTGTATACATCTCTCTCTCTCTCTCCTCTCTCTCTCTCTCTCTCTCTCTCTCTCTCTCCTCTCACACACACACACACACACACACACAACCAATGTGATTTTCTCAATCAACGAGGCAGTCAGGCAATTGGTGCTAGTTCAAGATAGAGGCTTCCAGGACCACGGAGATTTGGGTAGTCATTCTTTCTAACCTCCAGTAGCCAGAGCTTCCAGAGCTTCATGTCTGTGATGGGCAGACTCCTTCCCAGACCTAGGAGCCCCTGACCTGAGTAAGAAATGTACCTGTGAACATGAGCTTTGTGTTAGTATGCCTGATACCAGCAATCTAACCAATGCTGGAAGCCAGTATCAGCTGTAGGGAGGAGATCCATCAGACACTGCCTTCACATTCAGAGCCTCTATTATCCGCTGAAACAAGAGGTCTGAAGACAGAGAGCAATCCCAAGTTTGGATGTTTCTGAGCCTCCAGAGACAGATTCAAGGACGTAGGTTCTTTTTCCACCTGCTACTTCAACAATCTCCTGTTGCACAAACTTTTCCCAAGGAGATAGGAAAAAAATGCCTATTCACCCCAGTTTGAGTACCAACCACAGACCAAAGTAAGTGATTCCCATCCAAGTCCACTGATGAGGCAATGAGTTTATTTGGTTTCCTTACAGAGCTGGGGGAAAGGTTCCCTACAGGAATGTGGGTTACCCCAAACAGCTGCATCACTTCAAAGTTCCGCACCATCATAGATGGAAACCTAATGGAAGCTGCATCGTGGAGCTCCTCTTTCAGCCAACTTCTATTTCCCACGTACTCGAGCATCTATCAAGATCACTTGTGGCTAGTTGTATTCCCCACTCAGGGTCCTGGGAGGCTTCCCTCCTCCTTCTACTAGAGGAGATGGAGAAAGAATGCCTCCCCTTCTTGTATGCCCTCTTGACATTACCATGAATATCCAAGACTCTTCCACCAATGGATTTCCTTGAATAAAAAGGCCTCGTGTGTCTGGTAAGATGAGTCAGCATTGACTCATAAAATGCATAGAACCTTTTATTCTATCACTTTCTCCCTGAAGGACATGATCACCTAATTCTGTATCCCAGACAGGAGACACAGACAGCTGCAAAGTCACCTGGCCATGTTCAGTGACTGAGGAGCCTGAGGCTCACACATCAGTCATCCCCCTCTCCGCTCCACTACATGATGACAGACATAGAAAGACTTAGCACTTTAGGAAGGCATAAGGCTGCTGGCACACTCATGGTCACTAAGTATGGTAGCAGGCAGATTATTCATCCCCAGGGAGAATGTGAGAATTTAGGCCAGAAGCCAGAAGCATAGAGTGTGTGTGTGTGTGTGTGTGTGGTGTGTGTGTGTGTGTGTGCGCCACACGCACATATGAAGCCAGAGGTCAACACTGAGTATCCTCCTCAATTTCTCAATTTATTTGTTTCTTTATTTGTTGTTGTTGTTTTCTTGTCTTTGTTTTTGTTGTTGTTTTTTTTCACTTTGTTTGTTTTGTATTGGAGGCAGTATCTCTCATTAACCTGCAATTCACCAATCTGGCTAGGCTAACTGAACAGCAAGCCCATGGGATCTGTCTGTTTCTGCCTCCCTTGCATTGAAATTACACGTGCCCGCTGATACACTCTTTATTTATGTAGATATTGGGGGTCCAGGTTCAGGTCCTCAGGCCTGCACGCAGTGTTGTACTGACTGAGCCATCCCCCATCCCCTGACCACCTCAGAGGTATATTTGTTCCCACAGGTGTGGGTGAATACCCTGATGCCTCCTGCTGCAGCCCTGGATCCCCAGCATCTTCCAGCAGCCATCAGTGAGAGGGGCTCAGAAAACAAGACTCCGGCTGGCTTCCCGGCACACTAGCCATTGCCTCTCAGCATCCTGTTTGCACAATTGAGCCGGGTGATTGATTCATTAAAGCCCTGTTTGCTATTTTCACTTTGGGAAATAAACTGACAGCTGAAATTATAACTACATTTAAGACAAGGATGACAGATCCAGATTGGAACTTATTAAGGGAAACTCAACACAGTCACATCAGGAAACATGCAGAATCTGGTGTCAGAGAAAACACCCCTCCCCCTCATTAATTAGTTCTCTGGACTTCCACCAGAGAGAATTTCAGCCTTGATAAGCCAAGAAGCTGACCCCGTGTGACAATTCTGACCTCTTGAATGACAGGGGTGCAGGCCAGGGATTTCTGAACCTAAATAACTTTCCCTGAAACACTTAGGTTTTGTTTTTGAGACAGTTTCACGTATCCCAGGCTGGCCTTGAGCACAGGCTACAGTCAAGGATGACCTTGAACTTCTGATCCCCCAGAATGCCATTAGGCAAAAAGTGTGTTGAGCTGAGCTCCACCTATAGCCCAGGAAATATTCTCGACACACAGAGAAAGAACAACTTCTCATGGGAGAACCTTTACTTCTGTATATGTGCATATCTGTGTTGATACGTAACACAGCTATGCATTCATGCATATTGTGTATATTCAAGTGTGCATGCATGTCTGTGTGTCACTGACCTGGAGGAGAGACTGGCAGGGGACCGTACTGATTACCTTTCCTGATAATGCAAATCTCTGGAGTTGCCCAGGGTGACCCTTGGAATTCCCAAAGCACACTTGGCTTGAATACACCTCTGAACCCACAAATCAAAGCTTCACTGGAAAGGCCCAGGCTATAGGGATAGCTGGGCTGAGACACCGACATCCCATGGGTCTGCTAAGTGAGCCCAGAGGCCAGAGCTTCCTTCCCGCTGCTGTCTAGGTAGGGAATCCTGGAGTCAGAACCCCGGGGACTGCCCAGAGTAGCATTAGAGTTTAGAGATGGAACTCTCACAGCTGGAAAGATGGCTGATTCAGATGTCTTTCCCACAGTCCCCCTGGAGGTTAAGTGTTGCTATCCAGTGGTGGCTATGGCACTTCTGCTTTGCTGAGGCTATGACAAGGTTCTTAGGTCAACATCCTGCTTCAGGACTAACCATCTGGCTTTGCAGGCACGTAAGCATAAGTGTGAATCTTCCATCCATATTTTTCACCCAGCGTGTTTATGCGTCAAACATTGAGTGAGATACCACAGGCATAGATGAAAGAGGTGGGGGATGCACCACACACGAAGGAGGTCTTGGATTAGATCCCCTGTATCTCTCTCTAAAATGAGCATGGTGGTGTGCTCCTTTAAACCTTACAGCTGAGGTGAGGATGAAGCAAGAAAATTAGAGGTTCAAGGTCATTTTAGCTACATAAGGAGTTCAAAGCTGACCTCCATTGTCTCAAAAAAAAAAACAAAACCCACCCTCCAAATACTAGCCTATCCTGTGTCACCCACTGCACCATGGATGGCCCCTCCCAGCGCCACCCACTGGAAAGTCTTGTCCTCTTTGAGTGTCTTCTGAAGTTCTTGCTGCAGGAGAGGGCAGACAATCTGTGAAAGTCATTCCCTGGCCCAACGCCCTTCCCCTGTGTCCTGCACCTTCCTTGTGCCTTACAGCATCCCTTACCCACGGCCAGCTGAAGGGCACTGAGCCCCTCCCGAGGCATCCAGACTCCTGCAGCATCATCTGTAATTGGGGCAGTCGGCCCATTAGGAATTTGGATGGACCCAAGCCTAAGTCTTCAGCCCTGCTCAAGGTAAACAAGAACAATTCGAGATTTGACTTCTGCGCAGTTCATTTAAACTCTGCTCAGAATATAAATCGCCTGCTTTAGTGCCAATCCACTCAGTCTGTCTCAGGCTGGAGCTGAATGACAAACAGCAGGTAAGGCCACAAGGAATAAACCTGAACAGGCAATCTAGACTCTTCCCTGAACCCCAGTGAAGTTCTGGAGTTGTGGAGAGACTTAGGCTCTGTCCAGAGCATTCCAGCATGGGGTGGGGCAGCTCACCTGTCTGACATTTTTCAAGGACTTTTCCATACTTCTAGTGGGTAAAGGAATCAACCAAGGATGCTAGAGAAATTCCCGGGTAGGGACTAGGGGTGTCCTAAGTTGATAGAGTGCTTGCCTTGCAAGCTTAAGGCCCTGAGTTCAACCCAGTGCTTCATTAAACTGGACAGGACTGCACATGCTTATAATTCAGTACTGGGGAGGTGGAGGGAGGAGAGAGGATCGGTCATATTCAGACACATATGAACTTCAAGGCCAGCTTGGGATACATGAGACCCTGTCTTAAACACAGGGATGAGTGCTGAGAGATACCTCACAAACATGGCCAATTCCACCCACCCCCCGAATTCCATGTTTAAAAAAAAACGGAAAAGCACAATACTGTGTCATTGTAACCCCAGTACTGCAGAGTGGAGATATGACCCTGGGCTCAGTGGTGAGACTGTCAGGCTGGCTCTGTGAGTTCGTTTCAGTATGATAACTTGTCTCTAAATAAATACATAAGCTGGAGAGTGGTTGAATACCCCTGACATTGATCTCTGGCTTCCAGATGCAGGAGTACAAGTGAGGCCACACGATGCAGATATACACACACATAGACTTCGATGTTCCTAGGTGGGTCATGCCAGTTAACATTCACCTGGAAGGGCTGGGTTCTCGGATTCAAAGTGGGGGACCAAGAGGCAGAGGGGAAGTAATTCTGGCTTCCGGCTCCCTGTCACAGGCTCTCTTGAGTATCAGAGGTGGCCCACCAAGATGATGGGTGCTGGAGGAAGCATTCGGTACCACAGCGCATCTCCTCACTGCTAGAAGAGAGGAGCATCATGCTTGGGGTGGTCTAGAGGACCTTGGAGGAATACACCTCTCTCTCTCTCTCTCTCTCTCTCTCTCTCTCTCTCTCTCTCTCTCTCTCTCTCTCTCTCTCTCTCCGGCTGTTTTTGCTGAGCATAACTGAGTACCAGGGCCAGGGGGACAGATGTTAGTGCTGTGCAGACCAGAGGCACAACCTTCTTCCAAACACATCTCGGGGCTTCCCCATTAAAGCCTTGCTACTGAGTTAAAACCTAAGGGAGGGGAATAACAAAACCGTGACCCTGGAAGATGACGAACTCCAAGGATTTGCCTAATTCTCTAATAAGAACTAAAGTGTCTTCCATCTGAGTCCTCCTCTCCCCAGCCTCTGCACTCCATCAATACTGTGGAGTGTGGTGATATCAGAGCAGGTGGGTGAATCCTTCAGCAACACAGAGAAACCCAGGATGTCACACTACCAGAGTCCAGTGTCCTGGAGTGCAGTGGCCTCCAATAATAACTGGACAGCTCTGACTTTGTCTTTCCCTGTGATTTTCCAAACCACCGTGTCAGAGCAAGAGAGGGCATGGCTGTGACACAGCGTAGGGGGTTGAGGCCCACACAGGTCCAGTAAGCAAGTCCTGCCCAGGAAAGACTCCAGCTCCTACAAAAATAGGGGCCTTTTTGGTAGTCCAGTGACACTTTCACCTCTAGGTACAAGTATGTTCAATTTCGGGTAGCATAGGGTACTTGCGAAGGCAGCCTAGCATCTTATTTGAAACAATATCCAGTGTTTCCTTTGTTCTTTGCAACTCAACTGTGCAATTCTTAGCTGTGAACTTTGTAGATGACATTCATTACAATCTCAAAAGGTTGAATACAGGGCCTGGGGAGGTAACTCAGTCAGTGAAGTGTTTGCTGCATAACATCAAGACTCAAATTTTCATCTCCAGGACCCATGTAAAACCCAGGCATGGTGGCATGTGTAGATAGCCTCAGGGCTGTGGAGTTAGAGACAAGCAGATACCTGCAGTTCGCTGTTCAACTAGGATATCCAAACTTATGAGCTCAAGGCTCTCTAGAGACCTTGCCTCAATAAATAAGACAGAGAATGATCAAGGAAGACACCCAGTATTGATTTCTGGTCTCCATGAGCATGTATATAGACACATACATACATATGTAGCTAAACATACATAGCTTACACAGTCACATGGCAGAAATAGGTTGGGCATACCTATGAGCCTAGAACATCTGCTGGAGTAAGGAAAGTTCATGCAGATACTGAGATGTTATGTTCAGCCAATGTGTAATATCTGGAGCTTCCAGAAATCTCTAGCCTGGGGCCATGTCTGCAGAGATCAATGAAAGGAACTTGATTCACTATGAGTCATTCTATGACTGCTGTTTTGTTCCATCTTGCTTTGCTATGATTTGCTACCTGATGCAATGAAATGTAAAACTAAAAGAGTTTCATTTGGCTCATGAGTCTGGTGGTGGGGGCATCAATGCAGCATGATGATAACTACCCCAGCAAAGGCCAGTATGGCTGTTTCCCCATATTGCATAGAAGGGGTAAGAAAGGCAGTCATGTGCAACAGGGACTAAGGAGAGCCAGGCCTTGATTCCCAGTAGCTTGCTTTCTGAGAGCCAGCTCACTACTGTCAGATCTAACCTATTCCCACAAAACCAGCATTAATCTATCCATAAGGGCAGAGGCCACCACCCACCTCTCTTTCACCAGGTCCCACCTTTTAAATAGCCCACCACTTCAACACTGCCACATGGGGGACCAAACTTCCAGAGCATGAATTTGGGGTGAGTATAAATCTTATCCAAACCACCAAGAAATTTGGAAGGCATTATGCGATCCTAGAAAGACAAAGTAGGGCTGTTTTGGTATTGGACAGAGGCTTGTTCTGTAGCTCAGATAAGTTTAAAATACATGACCCTCTTGCCCCAGCTTTCCACGTGCTAGAACAAAAGCTGTTTGTTCATTTGTTTTGTTTTTAAATTTTTGGAGGGGGAGAATGTTAAGACAGAGTCTTATTATTATATAACCTAGGCTGTTTTCAAATTCATGGCCCTACACCAGAATTCAAAGTGGGGTTCCTACTTATTCATTTATTTATCTTATTATTATCGTTTTTTTTGAGACAAGGCCTTGCTGGGTAGCTTAGGCTAACCTAGAACTCTGAATCTTCCTACCTCTGCCTCCTGAGTTTTGGGATTGTTACAGATGTCCTCCACCACACCCAACCAAAGTCTAGCTCTTGATTTGACAGTCATGCATGGCCTGAGGTTTCTGCCTAGATCTAGATCATGAGCCAAGGCCACTTTCCTGTGTTCTAGAAGGAAGTTCTCTAAGAGGAAATGGCTTTTGTTTGTCCTATGTGTCCTAACACATGGCCTTTTTTCTCAGAGCCAGAGATCCTGCATCTCAGCAAGAATTATGCCTCTGGAGTGATGCCTTTGCTGGTTAAGAGTGTTTGTTGTACAATCATGAAGACTAGAGTTTGGATTTCAGTATCCACATTACAACCAAGGCATCCTGTACATGCCTGTAACTTCAGATCCCAGGGGACCAAGGCAAGATGTATTAGTCAAGGTTCTCTAGGTGAACAGAAATAATTGTGTGTGTGTTTGTGTGTTTGTGTGTGTGTGTGTGTGTGTGTATTAAAGTGGCTTATAGGCTGTGGTCCAGCTAGTTCAACAAAGGCAGTCTACCAACAGAAGCTCCAAGAATGCAGTAGTCATCCAGTATATGAGGCTGGATGTCTCAGCTGTCTTTATTATATGCCAGGATTCTGGAGAAGTAGGCTCTAATGGTATTAAAGGAGTGCATTTGACTGAGAGTAAAGTCAAGCAGACAAAGACAGAGCTTCCTTCTTTTGTGTCTTTTATATAGACTGCCAGCAGGTGTGGCACAGATGGGGGTCTTCCTACTTGAAATGATTAGGAAAATTCCCTCACAGGTCTACCCAGATGCTTGGGTTTTAGTTAATACCAGATGTAGTCAAGTCAATAACCAAGCATAACCATAGCATGGAAGGATCCCTAGGGCCTTCTGGCTTCCAGCCTAGCTAAGAAGACATGAGCCCCTGGTCTGGTGAGAGATCCTGCCTCAAAGAAACTGGTAAAGAGTGTAGACAGGGACACTGGTCACCCTCTTCTGACACCTGCATTCATGCATACAGGTGTAGTCACAAGTGCATATTCTTAGACAGACAGACACACACACACACACACACACCACCCCTCTGGTTCTATGTCTTTATTGGAGCGAATGCCAGAGACAGGTCACTGACCTGGCCTGCATCAGCCAAGTACATCAGGTACCTGAAAGTCCATCAGTGACATCAGGTGCTCCTCAAGGATGAGGTTTGTGCTAACATGCCACACCCACCACTGGCTGTCACCAATTTCCTGTTACCACTTTGCTTCACTCTGGTCTTTTTCCCTCTTGGTCTTTTCCTTTGTTCCACAAAACAGTTGCATGTTTGTACAGACAGACCCACAAATGGTGTCAAGGATTCAAAACTGTAAAAGATGAGGAAGTATGCCATTCTAACACAGACTTTCAGTCAGCATCAGGAACACTGCAGGCGGGCCGATGGCCTGCAGCTGACATCATCCCCAGGTCCTGGTGTTGCTGGCTCCCTAGCCTCTGCTCTATATACCAAGAAAAGAAATTCAAGAAGGTGGAGATTGTGCCTCAGTGAATGTGACCACGTGCATGGGGCATGGAAATGACATCTTGTCACAATGTTCCTGAACATGGGACAGGCCTGGGAGAGTGTCAGCAGAGACGGAGACAGAAGAGCAGCTCCTCTGTCACTAGTACTGGAAGAGTCTCTTTTCTCTTAGTGTCCTGCTTCTGTGAAGAAAAGAATTCAAGGATAAGCTAGTGAGAAGCGGAGTTGGGGTCGTTTGTTTATTGTGTGTATGTGAATGCAGGCACATATGTGCCAGCGGCACATGTAGAAGACAGAGGAAAACTTTTGGGAATCAGTTCCCTACTGTCCCTGGTGAGTTGCAGACATGGAACTTAGGTTGTCAGGCTGTATGTAATCACTTTTACCCACTGAGCCATCTCACCACCCTAAATTGCTGTTTATTGAAAATATAAAGGGGCAGGGGAGTGATTTAATTCTATTTCAATTAAAAATATATTTTTAAAAATAGAAAGAAAGATGTTCAGGGGCAGAAGAGAGCCACACCGGAGAGCTTGGGTTCAGGCTCTCAAGATGAGTAGTGCAGAGCTCTTTCTCTCTGTGGATGTGTACAAGAGTTTGGGGTCCTCTCGAATGAGGGCTCTAAAAACTGATAAGAAGCACCCTTCCCTGTCTATAACATTGCTCAGAGGGTATAGCTTACAACAAGATGAGGAGTTAAAGAATTTTCTTGTAAAAAAAAAAAGTTGCAAGATGACTCTCTGAATGACATCTTTAGACATAGGGTGAGAAGATGTTGTAAGATGGCTCTTTGAAGGGCATCTTTAAATATAGGATGAGAAGATGTTGTAAGATGGCTCTCTGAATGTCTTTAGACATAGGGTGAGAAGATGTTGTAAGATGGCTCTCTGAAGGGCATCTTTAGAGGTAGGGGTGAGAGGAAGCATTACTAAACCTTTTGAGTCACATTTAGCACAGGCTAATATCTTTGATGGCGAGGTCTTTAGGACAACACGTGCTGTCTCAGTGGGCAATTTGGACATTATCAGTGGTGTCCAAAGTCTCCAGATTTCCTCAACAGGAAGGTGTAAGTGAGGCTCAGGGTGACCCTTTCCTGTCCCATGTCCCCATGACTTTCCTGTTTTCCTCTCCTGCCTCAGGAGGACTATGAAATGCTTGGTTGTTCCACCAAGCTTGGCCACCACCTTCTGTGGCCCATGACATCATGATGGGTTTTGAAGACTGAGCAGCAGCTGTTTAGAGGCTGTGCCTCTAAACACTTCTGAAACCTCAGAGGCTTCTGCTTTCTCCCTGAGTCTCCATTCCTCTGTATGGTGGGTTTGCATACACTTCTCCTGCTGATGTGCCTGGCTCACCAGGCCGTAGCCACAGAGTGCTGACAAACCCAAGAACAGTCACCATCAGCATCCACTAGTGCTCTGGAATCCACAAGGGAGATCCCCAAAGAGAGGAGCCACTGTTTTTCTCATCATGGTGAAACCACCTCCCTCTGATGGCCCTATCCTTAACTCCCATTCTGATCCCCCACTCTTACTCTCCACGATGACCACTCTACTCTGAACCCCAACTCAAACACCTTTACTGTCTTAATCTGAAGATCTCCTTTGACCACCTCAGTATGAGTGGAAGGAAAGGTCAAAGGAGATGGATGGACCTAGCTTTGCACTGAGCCCTGGAGAGGCTGTCTGGACTGTCTGGTCACTCTGCATGGTTGCCTCTCTCTGCCAGACTAGAACCCCCTAGAGACCAGGAGGCATTGCAATGTACCCCTGCTTGAGTGTGTATATGTGTGTGTGTGTGCACACATACACACACTGCATGGGAATGGTTACTGCTGGCTACTGAAGAGCCAAGAGATTGGGAAACCCAAGGTAGAGGAGGCTCCAAGATACTGTCCTACGGCCCCACAGGAGGCCACTCCTACTTCCCCTGTTCTTTCTAAAGTTTTGCTTTTGAAATATGAAAATCCAACCATGAGTCTGCAGATTTTTATTTATGTAAGTGAGGAGTTCCCAAGCCCATGGTTTCATTTTGATCCGAGTTGAGGTGGGAAATCTACAATGGAAAATCACTTCTCTGTTCCAGACTACACCAGCCTTGACCCTGCCTTCGACAAGGCCAATCTTCTCACAGGCCAGGGGCTTGGACTGAGCTGGGGCAGAGGGAAAAGGTGAAGGCAAGACAGAAAAGAATTACCAAAATGGAAGGCACAGTGGGGATATTTCCAACATACCATGACACTATAACTGGGCACCACTGGAAAACAGGTCATGTTTGCTTGTGACCTCTAAGGGGATGGCCAGAGTACGTCCAGGCTTGTCATTGTGAGCACGGCTTCAAGAGTGTCTTTGTACCCACAACAAAAAACCTATAGCATAATGCTTTCTTAGACATTGGCCACATGGCTTATCAAAAGAGGTTAAGAGACACACCCCAGCACTTCAGTCGTGAGAATGACCATCTTACAGTATTTACTCAGATGTTTGGGTCAGCTCTTTGTTCTTCGTATCCCAACATTTTCAAAAGTGGAAGTCTTATATCATATATGACTCTTTTTTTTTTTTACCTTGAAAAAACATTTTTGTCCATTTTCCTATTTGTATTTTTAGTTGTACTCTTTAGATATTATGAAAATATCATTTGCAAAAATGTTTTTTTCTTAATGGAGTTGGCATACATGTGATATAAGAACAGAAAGAGGTGATAATTTGAAGGAAAGGGAGCCAGGAAAAGGGAGGCAAGGACCATGGATGAGGACGCTGGGGTAGCAGTGGATTGAGACAATGTACAATGACACACCTGTTTAAAGATGTCAAGATGAAAAACCATTGCTTTGTTTAAAAATTATTCTTAATTTATCTTTTTTTAAAACAAAACTTCCTATCTCCCTCTCTGGCTAGCTGGAACTTTGATGTAGTCAAACAGTTCCTGGTTGGAAAGTTCTTTCATATTTCCATAGGGAGGTCATCTCTTCTGCTGTTGTCAGTTTTCAAATTTACAGCTGAGCCGTGTGCTATTTTATTTATTCATTTATCTATTGTAACAGGTTGCTGACCAATTGTCCCAATGTAATTTATAAAAAGGTTTATCTTTTCTGAAGTCTATCCCCTTTTGCCTAAAGGTAGATGGTATTTCTGAGGGTGGCACCCTCAAGTCATTGGGCTACACACACACATACACACACACACACACATACACACACACAACTGCAAAACATTTTTGTTAGTATTTTTAATGCACTTACATTAAACTCATAAATTCATGTAGGAACAGTGGATAGCATTTTAGCATTGTTTCTTTTTACCTAAATCATTAATTTACATTGTGTAATCATTAATTCACAATAACCCTGCTACTTAAGGTCTCAATCTACCATGACCAGTTAGATAGCTCTTCTGAGCTCAGTGCAAAATGGAGGACTCCCTTTTCCAGCAGGGATTCCTTTTCTCTGACCTTACTCTGGAGCCAGACCTGCCACACCTTCTACCTGGGGAAGGTTGAGCAGTCCTTAGCAAACCTACGAGATCAACTCCCCCAACCCCACTCCAATTAGAATCCATCCAGCAAGTACCTGGGATTCCAGGAATGCCTCTCCATACACATGAGTCCTCCTCAGTGCTTTAAATTCTAGTCAATGATTTCCATTTATCCTGAAAACTCCTACCCACTCTTCAGGGTCTATATATAGCCCGAGTCACCCCAAATAAAGTGTATGCATTCAAGGCCATTCTTACACCCAGATCTTGAGGTCCCCACAGACCACCAGAGACCACCAGGAATCCAACTCATATGCAGAAATAAAGAGTCTTTATTCAAGTTTGAGCTCAGACCCTCCAATCTCTTAAATGCAGTGGATGGATATGGAAGGTCCCAAGCTGGTGAAGCCTGGCCTTTTTATCACAGTTACAGCAGGTAGGAAGCTTTCCAACTTAGCAGTTACATGATTGGTTAATTTGAGTAATCTATTTCAAAACATCTGGAACATTAGGCACTTTCCTCTTGGGAACTGACTGGCTATTACTAAGGGTAGAGCAGCTGCCTTTAGAAAAGTTAACTAAAGTTGCTAGGGGTGTAGTTTTTTCCAGTAACTGAGTTCAGCCTGAGGACAAGCTTAACGTAAGAGTCTAAATACAAAATGGTGTTTGTCATGTTAGGCTGGGCCCTTCACCCACCCTGAATAAAGTGTAAAATCATCTAAGAGAGCTGCTTCACTGAAGAGCATTGGAGGTCTGTAACACAGATCTCCAGAGAATTGTCCCTTACCTCTCTGGCACTCACTCCCAGCTGGACTAGGGTCCTGCAGATCCCACACACTCTAGCCAGGTGAACAGCAGCATCTGGATACCCTGAGAGGTAGGAAGGGGAGGATGTGGAACCACAGCTGGATCCCCAAGCAAGTTTCAGTAGAATTTGGAATTTTTAAAAAAGTGTTTATTTTAGTTTGTCTGTGTGTGGTGTGTGTCTTTGTGTGTGTATGAGCACATGGGCACATAAAGGCTAGAGAGACTGAGAATTCGGTAGGTACTAGGTCCTCAATATTGGAGGTCTCATCAGTCCCAAGCTGACAATGAAGGCCTGGAAGATTCCTAGAGAGCCACTGGTATTCAGTTTTGTGGGAAACTGGTTCTAATACAAAGGAATTAGAAGTTGCATCAACAGAGTAGATGAACTTGCCAACAAGAGTGAAGCCCAACAAAATAAAAGAGCAGAGCTTTCCTTCTTCCACATCTCTTTATCTGAGATGCTACCAGAAGGTGTCTCTCACATTTAGGGTGAGTATCCCACATCAATTAAGGCAATCAAGACACCAACCCTCAGGCATGCCCACAGATCAACCTAAAGAGGACAGTTTCTCATTGAGACTGTCTTCCAAGGTGACGTTAGGCTGTCCCAAGATCCAGTGAAAGCTAATCATCACAGATGCCTTGGTGACTCTGTGAAACAAGCACAGATGTTTGCTGCTGAAGCATGACTCTGGCTCTGTAGAGTCCTATCCCAGGTAAGACTTTGCTTATACTTGACTTGATTACCTCTTTGCATCACCGGGCCCTCAGGTAGACATGGTAAGACTAGACATTCTTGCCTTGAGCCTGGTGCTGGGATAAAAAAATCCCATCTTTTTTGTTTTCTATGATATTTAATTCAGATTTTGAGAGATGCTTTTTCTCAAGGCAATGAATTTTCCTTCCATAGCACAATTGTGGAACTTCAATTAAATGGTGAGGTGGGTTTTTTGTTTGTTTGTTTGTTTGTTTTGGTTTTGTTTTGTGTTTTTTGTTTTTTTGTTTTTTTGTTTTTTGTTTTTTTGTTTTTTTTTTTTTGTATCTGAAACAACCATACGATTTATCTTTAGTACTTCCCCCTTTTTTAATACTTAGAAAAGAGGGTTTTTTTTTAAAAAGCAAATCTGGGAGAAAATTTTCATAGACCACCTATGTAATAAAGGACTTTCAAAACTCAACAATAAGAAAATCCACCACCTAATTTAGATAGCACACTAAAAAAAAAATATTTGGGTCAGAGGCGACTCAGCAGGTGCACTCTTGCATGAGCCTGCATGTGTGTGCGTGTGCACACGCACACACACACACACACACACACACACACAGTAGGAAGTGTTCACTAGAACGACAGAGTCAGCAAGGTTGAGAGGGATAAGAGAGGGTAATAGGAATGGATACAATCATAATACATTCTATACACGTTATACACATATGTATTTTCCAACAATGGAGAAGGGTAGGTACTATGACACAGTAGATAAAGGTGCTTACTACCAAGACTGATGACCTAAATTTGACCCTGGAACCTACACAAAGAATAGAACTGACACTATAAGATGCACTTGACCACTACAAGCACACCATAGCACATATACTCCTCACACATATCATGTACACAAACACAATAATAATAAATTAATTCAAATTTAAAAATACTTTAGGACAGAATTATCTAAGCAAAAGCAAAATCTTGAAGTTTTTAGCATGTCTGATTAGCTATTATTTGTTATTTAAAAACATTTGGCAGAACATCCTGTCAAACTTAAGGATGGATTCTTAGGAACAAAAGTGATGGGAAAAACAAGCCAAGTATTACAGAAAAAAAAAGTGCAAGAGAGGAAAGACAGTCACAGTGAACACTCACATTGGGTTGAGCTGTGCCCACAGGTGTGTGATCAGGACAACCTCAGCGCTGACTACAGATTTATAAACTCGTTACCTATAGGGAGATGTGGTGGTTTGAATGTGCTTGGCCCAGGAAGTGGCACTATTAGAAGGAGTGGCCTTGTTGGAGGAAGTGTGACACTGTGGGAGTGGACTTTGAGGCCCTCCTCCTAGCCACATGGGAGCCACTCTTCTTCTGGTTGACTTTGAAATAAGATGGAGAACTCTCAGCTTTGCCTGCACCATGACTGCCTGGACTGCCTTGCTGCCATGCTTCCTGCCTTGATAGTAATGGACTGAATCTCTGAAACTGCAAGCCAGTTTCAATTAAATGTTGTCTTTTATAAGAGTTGCCTTGGTCATGGTGTCTCTTCTCAGCAATGGAACCCTAACTAAGACAACGGGGCAGGAGAAGGAGAAAGCCACAGCTTCATCTTCCATCACAAGGTGCTGACAGGTTCCATTCTAGAATTCCTGAGTCAAGAATAGCAGGTAGCACACTTTTGAGTGTGTGCAGGTGTGTGTATATGCATGGGACAGCCAGAGGTCAACCTCTGGTGGTGTTTCTATAGGAGCTGTCCACTTTTACTCTCTGAGCCATCTCACTAGATCCATCAATTACAAACCCCACACTTGAGCGTGGCAGTGATGGTGCACAACTTTAATTCCAGCAGGCAGAGGCAGGCAGATCTCTGTGAGTCTGAGGCCAACCTGGTTACAGATTGAGTTCCAGGACAGCCAGAACTACATAGAGAAACCCTGTCTCTGAAAACTAACAAACAAACAAACAAAAAACCATACTTAAACATTTTTTTATTGCTTATTTACTTATTGATTTTTGAATGTGGGCAGGTGGTTTTATGTTTGTCCCCATGCATATGCAGAGATCAAAGGAGAAGTTGAAGAAATTGGTTACCTCTCTTTGCCCCACAGGTCCTGGAATAGAACTTAGGTCATCAGACTTGGAAGTAGGAGGCTTTACTGGTGCCACCTAGTTTTCTGAAATGGTCTTTCACTGGCCTGGCATTTATATGGTAGGCTAGGTTGGCAGGCTAGTGAGTTCAGGAATCTGCCTGTCTCTACTCCCCAGAGCCGGGATTATCATATATGTGTGTCACCACTTCTTACATGAGTGCTAGGATTGAACTTGGGTCTTCATGCTTGAGTGGTAAGCCCTCTACCAAATGAGCAATCACTTCAGTTGCAACAAACCAGTACCATCACATGACAGAAGATTGCACTGAAGAATCCGAGTCAGTATGTAATCCTGCCTGACACAGGAAGGCACTGACCTGTAGCTGCCTCCTTCCTTGTGCTGGGGATTGACTCTCTAAAGTCTTGCTTCAGAATGGAGTACACAGAAGTGCAATGACTTCAGCTCCCTCCACTCAGCTCTTTGAAACTCTGCATCAGGACTTTTGCTTCCCTCCTTATTTGTAATTAGTTTGCACAACCATAATCGACCAACTCCCATTCTGCTATCCAAAATGGCACAAGAGAGATAATAATAGCCTGGGAACCTTGCAGACTAACAACAGAACTCGATGCATGTGGTTTTAGATGGTTTCACCATCTTTCAGTACAGTTCCCGGAACTGGGAGTTCAAAGACTTCAGCTGCATACAAGAGAAACTAGAATCAGGACCAAATGACAGAAGGGATCAAGCTGGTGCTTGTGTGTGTGTGTGTGTGTATGTGTGTATGTGTGTGAAAGTATGTGTGTGTAAGTATGTGTGTATGTGTTTGTGAGAGGGTATGCGTTTGCATTTTTATGTGTATGCAGATGTATGTATGCATGCATATATGTAGAACTGGAGAACAGCCTCAGGAGTCATTCTTCAGGTGCCATCCATCTTGTTTCTTTGAAGCAGTGGCTCTCACTGCTCTGAACTTGCAAGTAGACTAGGCTAGCTGGTTATCAGTCCCCAGCAATCTGCCATCTGTATCCCCAGTACTGGCATTATAGGAACACACACTATACTCAGCATTTTTGTGTGTGTTCTGGGGCTTGTACTCAGGACCTCGTGCTTGCAAGAGAAGCGCGTTACCAAGTAAGCTATCTCTCTAGCTCCCATGGTTGTTTATAATACATTTCCCACTCAAAAATTTTAAAACGGGAATCTAAGGGTACAGGCTGGCTTTGAATGGCTGTAAATGCCTATCGATAGGTATTTGATTTCCCTGCTGGGGTAGAGGAGTGGGGAGAAACACCCTTATCCGTGACTGTCAGACCCTCATCTCGCTCCTCTGTGTTAATGTAATGAGTCGTTAGTTCAGGTTCTCTATGAAAGTGTGTGATTCTTGCATGTACATTTGTGTATGTGTATGGAGGGTGCATCTGCAAATGCGTGCATGTGTGTGTGCAGGTCAGAGGACAGCTCAGCTCCTATTTCTTGGGTGTCATCCACTTTGTATGTTAAGATAGCATTTCTCACTGAACCTTGAGTTTACACTTTTCAACTAAACTGTCTGGGTAGCAAGCTCAGGGTGCTCCTATCTCCAGCTCACCTACACTCAGGTTTAAAATAAAACACTGGTTCTGGAGGTCAAACTCAGGTCCTCGTGCTCATGCAGCAAGTGCAATGCTAACTGAGCCATTCCACGACCCCATACAGGGAAGGCATGCAGTTCTTGAGATAACACATGTTTCCTTAGCGTCTTCAAGGGCTCACGTTTTCTTTCCATTTAGAAAAAGTATTTACTTATTATTTGTGTGTCTCATTGTGAGGATACTCATACATGGTAGGATATGCATTTGTGTGGGGGTCTGTCTATCTGTATTTGTATGCACTTGTATTGTTTATCTATTCGTGCATGCACATGTTGTGTATAAATATGCATTTGTGCGTATATCTATGTGTACCTGTGTGTATATTCCCAGGTGTGTGTATGCACCTGCATCCCTTGTGAGGGATGTGTATGAGGTATGCATGTGTGTGCATGCACACGTGTGTGTATGTGTGTGTGTGCGTATGTGTGTGTGTGTGTGTGTGTGTGTGTGTGTGTGTGAGAGAGAGAGAGAGAGAGAGAGAGAGAGAGAGAGAGAGTATACTCTTAACAAAAGAGGACATCACTCTCTGCTTATTCTTTTGAACCATGGGCTTAAACTCTCTGGATGAGTTTGTAAGCAAGCAACCCCTAATGACCCTCTAATCTCTGCTCGCCATCAAAGATGAGGTTACAGGCAATTTCAGGACCACCTTGCTTGTTGTGTGAGTGTGGGGATCTGAAATGCAGTGGATTGTGGAGCAAGTGCTCTTACCTAGGTGTCTCCCTACCCTGGGATCATTTTTATCTTGTACTAAAACAGGTTTCAGGTCTTCAGAATGCCCTTCGGGTCTTTTCAGTTCTGTTCTTTTCCTCTCTTCCTTCCTCTCCCTCCCCTCTCCTCCCCTCTCCTCCCCTCTCCTCCCCTCTCCTCCCCTCTCCTCCCCTCTCCCTCCCTCCTCTCCTCCCCTCTCCTCCCCTCCCCTCCCCTCTCCTCCCCTCCCCTCCCCTCTCCTCCTCTCCCCTCCCTTTCCCTCCCCTCCCCTCCCCTTCCCTCCCCTCCCCTCCCCTCCCCTTCCCTTCCTCTTGCTTCCTTGCTTGCTTTTTTTGAGACTAAGAGTCACTATGTAGTCCCTGGTTGGCCTAGAACTCTCTCTGTAGACAAGCTTGGCCTCAACTCTTCCTTCCCAGTGCTGGCACTAAAGGTGAATGCTACCACACCCAGCTCAGAACATGCTCCTGGTTTGTCACAGCAAATTCAGTAAGAGACAAAGTGGGCCTGCCCTTTCCTCCTCTTGCCCTTTATACTCAGACATGCGCAATCTGGAGCCACTGGGAAGCTTCATGGAGGCCGCTTCTCAGAATCTGGATATTTCTCAATTATTTCTTCAGCTCTGTAGCTCTGTCTGAACTAGAGTTAAGTCTTGAACTTTGTGCTTCTTGTCTGTGGGGAGTTTGCAGTTTACTAGGGAGCATGGGGTTGCCTATCCTGAGGAAAATCTGGGTGCAGCATGTACACTTGAGGAGGTTGAAGCATGGAGCTGCTTCTACCAGAGGAGGGTGGCTTGCAAGATGCCTTGGGTTAAATGAAAGGTGAAACTTTGAGAAAGACATCACCATCCCCAACACTGACTCAACTGCAATTGAGCTTAAAAAAAAAAAAAAATCACACCCTGTCTCATTGTTTCAAGTAAGCTTACAGTTTTTAATGGAAGAGGATTCTTAGCTGCCCTGGGGTGTAAGTGCCTTGGGCAGAAAGTGGACGTGCTTGTAAGATTAAGGAATGGGTCCTTGTGCTGGATAGTTTTTGTTACCTTGACACAAACCTAGATATACCTAGGCGGACAGAATTGCCTGCATCAGATTAGCCTGTTGGCTCATCTGTGGGTGCATTTCTCTTGATTAATGACTGAAATGAGAGGGCCCAGCCCCCTGTAGGAGGGCCCAGCCCCCTGTAGGCAGTGCTATCCCTTGGCAGGTGAGCCTGAGGTTGCTGAGCAAGCCATGGGGAGCAAGCTAGTCAGCAGCGTTGCTCTGTGCCTTTTGCTTCAAACTCCCGCCTTGGATCCCCTCAGTGGTGGGTTGTAACCTGTAAAATGAAATAAGCTTTTCTGCATCTCGGCCAGAACTGAGCAGTGTTTCATCACACTAACAAAAAGCCAACTACCACAGTCTTTAAGCAGAAAGGTCTGCCTTGGCCGACGGAGGGAAGGCCTTCTAGATGGCCAGAGAGATGTGATGGGTGGAGAAGAGAGCAGTGTGTGCTCAGGTGGAGAGGCTGGCCAACCACAGTGTTCACCATTTGCCAAGTGAACAAAATTAGTCTTTTTATGCTCCCAAAATAAATTGCTTGGACCTCCCCAGGGTCAGACAGATGCTTTCAAGTCTTTACTTCTTTTTTAGTATGTGTGTGCGTCTGTGTACAAATGCATGTGTGTGCAAACACATGAGGAATGTGTGTAAGCGCATAGACACTTTCAATAGAACTTGAGTATAGTTCCTAAGAGCAGTCTACAGTTTTTGAGATAGGGCCTCTTACAGGCCTGGAACATGCCACTTATGTTAGGCTGCTTTGTGTGAGAGTCCTAGAGATCCTCCTGTCTCCATTTTCCCAGTGTATGGATTAAAAGTGTGCAGTGTGACCAGCTTTTTTTTTTTTTTTTTTTTTTTTAAAGTAGGCCCTGGGGATTAAATTCACATCTTCATGCTTGCATGACAACCCCTTTGCTAGGCGAATTCTCCTCCCCTCTTTTCTCCCTTCTCTACCCCTCCCCTCCCCCTCCTCTCCTCCTCTCTTCTCTTCTCCCTCCCCCTCCTCTCCTCTTCTCCCTTCTCTTTTCCTCCCCTCCCCTCTCCTCCCCTCTTATTCCCTCCTCCTCCTCTCCCCTCCCCTCCTGTCTTCTCCTCTCCTCTCCCCCTCCTCCTCTACTCTCCCCTCCCCTTCCCTCCTCTCCTCCCCTCCTCCTTTCCTCCCCTTTCCTCTCCCTTTTCCTCCACTTTCTGTCCTTCCCCCTCCCCTCCTTCTTCCTTCCCCTCCCCTCTTATTTTCCCTTTTGTCTTCTTCCTTTTGTAGTGCCAGAGATGGAGGCCATGTTCTCACCCACTCTGGGCACCCACTCCACCTCCAGCATATATAAAAATTGTGAGCCACCATGTAGTTTCTGGGAACTGAACTCAGCACATCTGGAAGAGTAGCCAATGCTCTTAACCACTGAGCTATCTTTCCAGCCCCTGGAATGGGGCTTAAATCTGGGTCAGTCACCTAATTCAAAGTCCTCCCTTCATGGAAAGAAGCAAAAAAACCACCTCACTGGGGACATTTGAGTTAACACATCTCCCAAGAGAGACAGGGGACTGTCTCTGAAGCTTGCTTGGGGGTTCTTTGAGAGGTGACCCATTATCTATCCCCTTTTGAAATTTGTTTCTGATATTGTCATTTTATTAGAAGATTTATGTTGGTTTCATTCACTATTCTACTATTAAACAAAATAAAATCCAAGGACATGGCTCAGTTGATACAGTGCTTGCTTTGCAAGCATGAGGACCTGAGTTCGATTCCCCAGAACCCATATTTTGAAAGCAGCCCATGCTTGTGTGCTGAGGAAGCAAAGACAAGTAGATCCTTGGGGCTTTCTGGCAGGCCAGCCTAGCCCATGTGAGAAGATGCTGTTTTCAAAAACAGCATGGATGGTAGTTAAGGAATGACACCTGAGATTGTCCTCAGACTTCCATGCACCGACACGCATGAACATGCAAACAAATGCACACATTTATTCTTTCAGAAACTGGGCAACTGTTAGCAAAGGAGCAATACGTTTTGGCTTTGGAACTGGATCATAAATAAGATTGGGGGGTGAGTCAACCTCACTTGTTCATTACTCTGAGTCCCACTTCCTGGTGAGTAGAACTGATGGGGGAGGCTATTAGTCCTTAGTCAAAACCAAGGAAAATCCAGAGTCACAGGCACATGGACCTAAATAAACCTAAGAGGTGAGCAGGAAGAGAGCTGGCCCAAATCCAGGAAGCCCCTCATGCAGAGAGGGTGCTTTGTGTTCCTTAGCTACATGCAATAGAAAGAAAATCTAGCCAACTTGTCAAAAGGAAAGTAATGCAATTGTTTGGGGACTTCCACATGACAGAAAGAGCTGAGTTTAGGAAGGAAGGAAACAGGTTACAGCACAGGGCAGGAAGCTAGGCAGCTCAAGGTCGTAAGGCAGGAATGATCTAATCAGAACAAGCTCTTGCAGAGGAGACTGGTGCCTTCAGGCCAGGAATTCACACTCCCAAGGAGTAGCCAGCTAGGAGTCACACCATTAGTGTAGTCTGCTCACTGGGCCTGTTCTGGTTCCCTGCAGGACTATCAGAGTGATTAACAATAAGGAAGATGGGCTAGTTGTCCTTTCTGCTTTCTTTCTTCTTTCTTTCTCTTTCTTTCTTTCTTTCTTTCTTTCTTTCTTTCTTTCTTTCTTTCTTCTTTCCTTCCTTTCCTTCATTATTTCCTTTGTATTCCCTTTCTCCCTCCTCTCTCTTCCTCTCTTCCTCCTTCTTTTCTTGAAATAAAGTTTCATGTAACCCAGGCTAGCCTTGCTACTGGGAGTACAGGCATGCCCCAGTCTTTGTGGTGCTGAGAATTGGCCTGAGGACCTTGTATATACTAGACAATCACTCTACCCACCAAGCTATATCACCAGTCAAGAAGAGATCATTGTGATGAAGGAAATTATGAGGTTTTTAGAAGGGAAATAGGTTCTGGGCTGCATCCAGACCTGTGAAGTCAGCTGGTTGTAGCAGCCCTGGGCAAGGATGCAGCCCATCTTCAGTCTGTTTTGGAAGCCAGAGTGCCTCTCCATCCACCTCTGAGTTCAGCTCAGGTCAACTGCCCAGTGAGTACTGATCTCTTAACTTCAGCTGGACTCATTCCCATGCCTCCCAGAGCCACTCAGGCCTCTGCTTCAGCCAACATGAAAATGGTTTGACCTCGGACTTCTCTTTACCATACCACTGATCACAAAGCTATATTAACGATTGGTCACATGAAGTGCAGCTGGCTGTCCTTCCTCTGGGTTCCCAGTGCTCTCTAGTTTCCCTAGCTTCATTTCTCTCTGCCCACAAACAAGTTAGGAGAGAAGGTTTATATGGCCTTTGATTCTAAGATACAGTGCATCATTGTGGGCAAGTCAAGGCAGGAGCTCAAGCAGCCGGTCCCATCACATCCGAGATTGAGTGCAGAGAGAAATGGATGCACCCCTGCTTCCTGCCTGCTTGATCCCAGACAACTTTCTGTACTCTAACACAGTCCAGCAGGGGCCACAGTGATGCCTCGGTGACTGAGAGAGCTTGCTGCTCTCTAAGAGGATTTGAGCTTAGATCCCAGCACCAATTTTGGGCAGTTCCCAACGGCAACTCCAACCTCAAGGGATCTAACATCTTCTTCTGGTCTCCTTAGGCACCAGCACACATAACACACCACACACACACACACACACATTTTTCCATAGTACAAGGCCTAGCCCATAAATTGGTGCCATCCATTTTCAGGATGCATTTTTTTTCACCCCCAATTAACCTAACTATGAAAGTCCCTCAGAGGCCAACCTGACCTAGATAATTCTAAAACTGAGGCTTCTCTCAGGTGGTTCTAGCGTATGCCAAGCTGACACATGGAACTAACCAGCACACGGAGTGTCCACGAGCCTTCAGTGAACTCTTCTACACAGAGGGCTTCTGCCCACACTACCTCAGCTCTCACAGTACCAGGGCTGCCTGCTAGCAGTGTACAGAAATAAAAGGAGAAGCAACCCTGGGCAACACTTGAAGACTTGAAGCCCCAGGTCCGCTTTCACAAGCTCCCACTTCCGTTTTCTGAGGCTAAGATCATTCCATTCATCCCCAGAGTCATATGACACTAAACAGCTAGTGAATGAACTGTGCTCTTCCCCTGAGGAGTCTCCCTCTGAACCCAGTCTTCATAAAGATAAGGACAGAGAAAAGAGGAAAACAGAATCTCACTCTCCATATTAACTAGGGCTAAAGGCCCTATTCAGCAAGGAATGGTGAGAGGTCCTATTGGTGAAGGTCACTTGTGATCTCTCTCTCTCTCTCTCTCTCTCTCTCTCTCTTCTTTCTGTGTGTGTGTGTGTGTGTGTGTGTGTGTGTGTGTTGGTGCGCGTGTGTGTCTAATGTCAACTATCTTCTTCAATCACTTTCCACCTTGGTTATTGAGACAGGATCTCTCAGTGAAACTGGGGCTCATTAGCCAGAAAGCTCCAAGGATCCTCAGATTATCATCCCCCACCCACCCCCATGCCCCCCAGCGCTAGGATTATAGACGTGTGCTGCCTTTTTACATAGATTATGGCCACCTGAACTCAGGTCTACGTGCTCAGGCAGCAACAGAGCTGTCTATACAAATAGAATCCATCATCCATCCATCCATCCATCCTCCATCATCCATACCTATACATACACATAGACACACACACATACAGATGTACACATAATTATAGTCATCTCCCTTTCCCACACACACATATATACATATACATCACACACATCTACACCTACACATACACATACTTACACATATACAATTGTAGCAAAATAGACATAGTGTCATAGTTGAAGTCTGACGACTTGTAAGTGTATGTAAGCTTTTCTGTCTTCATTCATCTCTCAGTGTTTTCTAGTATTTCTTGTATGTTTTTCTTCAACATAACTCTTGAAGAGTGTGCCATTTTATTTCCACGTATTTAGAAATTTTCCAGTTTTCCTTTAGTTAATTGATTTCTAATTTTATCTTGTGATTGAAAATACATGGTTTATCTAACTTGTAAAATCAGTTGAGACCAAGTGTGTGGCCTAATGTGACATGTCTCAGGAATGCCTCTTACACTCTTGACTAGAATATGCATTCTGTCACTGTGTGTTGAGCTTCTTTGTGTATCTGATAGTTGGTTTACTGTATTGTTCAAGTCCTTAATTTCTTTACTTACTGTGCTGGTTAGCTTTAATGTCAATGTGATACAACCTAAGATCACCTAGGAAGAGACTCAATGAGGTGGCCTATGGAGTGTCTGTGGGAAGATCCAGCCCAACGTGGGAGGCACCATTCCCTAGGTCTGGGGGCCTGAGCTTTATAAGAATGGAGAAATGGAGCTAAGCAGAAGCAAGTGAATGAGCATGCCTATATTCATCTCTCTCTCTCTCTCTCTTTCTCTCTCTCTCTCTCTCTCTCTCTCTCTCTCTCCCCTCTCTCTCTCTTTCCCTTTCCCTCTCTCTGTCTCTCTTTAATTCATTTTCTTTCATATATTACACCCCAATTGCAGTCTCTCCTCCCTCCTTTCCTCCCAGTCCCTCCCCTTTACCACCCCCTATCCATTCCTCCACTTCCATTTTTAAAAGGCAGGCCTCCCAGTGGTATCCACTAAACAAGGGACATTAAGTTGCAATAAGACTAGGCACGTTCCTTTGTATTAAGGCTGGACAAGGTAACCCACTGAGAGAAAAGGATCCCTAAAGCAACAGTCTGTTTCTTATAGAGTACAGTACAACCAGCCCAGGGATGGTATCACTCACAATGGACTGGTCCTTCCCCCATCAATCACTAGTTAAGAAAATGCCTTACAATTAGATCTTATAAAGGCAACTTCTTAATTGAGGTTCCCTCCTTTCAGATAACTTTAGTTTGTGTGTCAAGTTAACATAAGAGCAGCCAGCACAAGTACTATCTTTGGGAGTAACTAAAGAGATTATTTCATGGAAGAAATAACTGCACGCGGTGCTTCTGATAAGGGGTGAATCACAAATGTTGCCTGAAGAGCCCATTGCTGTATCAGCAATGTATTGATTGATAGTTTCAATTTATTAACAGTGAGAAAACCCCATTGTGATTGATAGATTATAGTGCAGGAGCAGAAAAGTTGACCCTAGTGGGATAGATGACTTTTGAGGAAGTTTAATAGAAAGAAGGGCAAAACGTGAGTGTTAGGTTATAGGGAAGTAGGCCAGGAGCTTTTGCATTAGGGTTTGTGTTCTGCTGTTGGGAGTGCTCCAGGTGAGATTATAAACCCAGGTAGAAGGAAGAAAAGCCTACATCACTGTGGAGATGATGGAGACAGGTGCAGAGAGCACACTGAGGTCCTGATGAAAGCCCAGAAATTTTCAGGGAATTTTAGTATTACAGGCAGGATCCTTGGATCAGACACTGATGGGGAGAGTCTGGAGTTCTTTCCCTGGTGCTAGGGTTTCCAGAGTAAAGGGGAGGGCATGGTATGTGGCAGAGTGGAAAGACCAGCAAAGAGGAGGGCACTGAGGCTGGGGGACTGGCCTAGTCAGTAGAGTGCTGATCTTGCTAGCAGGAGGGTTAGTTCCAGGCCAGAATCCATGTTTTTAAAAGTCGTGTGTGTGGTGTGTGCAGGGAAGAGGAAGCATGAGAATCCCCAGAGCTCAGCCAGTGTAACTTCCAGACCAATGAAAGAAGCTGTCTCAAAAGAGATGAATGTTGCCAGAGGAATAACACCCTCCTGTCCTTGGGTCTGCACAATACACATGTATGTATATCTTCCCCCCCTCCCCTGACCCAACACCCAAAGAGGAGGACAGAATTTTCTGGTGAGAGTTAGTTTAATGAAGTCAGGTCTGAAAGAGAGTGAGCAGAATAAGCAACAGTTTTACAATTACCAGAAAGGTTTAAGGCTCCTTTGCCGTTCATGTCATGTAATTAAATGAGACCGTCTGTGTAATCACATTAGTTTCATTTTCCCACCATTTACATCCAATTGTTGGAGGACCAGGTCTAACCAGGGTCTCAAGTTTTGTCAAGAGCAATAAAGACAAAGGGATAAGGCAGAGGAGGCTGTGAACAGGAGGCTGATTACAATCACCATCAGAATGCAAGCAGATGAGGCGGGAGACAGAACGTGAAGTGGACAGTGGGCAGTGGGTCACTGGAGAATGGTAGAATCAGAGGTCAGAGGTCAAAGGTCCTGAGACTAAGGATTATTGGAGTTAAGATGTCAGAGGAGTCGAGGAATAGTCGGTCTGTGGCAGAGTGACCTTAGAGTGGACAGGGGAACAACTGGAAAAGACAGCTATTGAAAATGACAAGGCAGATGTTGGGGAGATGGCTCAGTTGGGAAAATGCTTGCCTTGCAAGCATGAGGACCTCAGCTTGATCCCCAGAACTCACATTTGTTTTTTTTAAGTCAGGAACTGGTGAGATGGTTCAACTGGTGAAGAGCCTGCTGTGCAAGCATGAGGACCTGAGTTTAGGTCCCCAGCACTCACTTGATGTAGCCCTCCCTGTCAGTATGTCTGCATGCTTCCCCTTACAACTGTGGGGGAGGGAGATAGGCAGCTACCCACTGCTCACTGGCCAGCCCGGGGGGGGGGGGGTCGGGATAGGGAGCTGGTGAGTTCTAGGTCCAGTGAGAGAGCCTGTCTCAAAAGACAAGGTGAACAGCAATAGCAGAAAACACATAGTGTTGACCTCTGGCCTCTACACATATACCACACATGCATGTATATATATACAAACAAATATGACAGGCATGGTTGTATGTGCAGTAATCCTAATACTGGGGAGGTGGAGATAGGCCCATTGGTCTATTGTGCAGCCAGTCTTGCCTGCTTGATCAACTCCAGGCCACTGAGAGGCTCTCTCATAGATAAGGTGAAGAATGAGGAAGGAACAGCCCAAAGTTGTCATCTGGCTCACACACACACACACACACACACACACACACACACGCACGCACAGAAAAAGATAGAAAGAGATGCACACAGAGAGAGATGCAGGCACACAGAGAGATAGAGAGAAAGAGAAACAGATGGAGAGAGGAAGAGAGAGATGCACATACACACAGATGCACACACACAGAGAGGGAAAGATAGAGAGAAGGGGAGAGGTAGAGATGCACACACAGAGAGAGATAAAGATAGAGAGAGATAGGGAGAGAGATGCACAGAGAGAGAGAAAGAGGGAGGGAGGGAAGGAGAGAGGAAGAGATGCCCACAGAGACACACACACACACACACACACACAGAGAGAGAGAGAGAGAGAGAGAGAGAGAGAGAGAGAGAGAGAGAGAGAGAGAGAGAGAGAGAAGGGTATTCTGAGACCCTATGAGCGTGGGACTGGTGGCTACTGTTTCCCACTCCACATTTGCTACGATTCCCTAAACCTGCTCCAGGGAAGGGTCAGCATTGCTCATGGGATTACATTCCAGAGTCTCATTTTGCTCTCTCCTAGACAAGAATGTGTTCAGACACCCTTTTATAAGTGATGCAATGAAAAATTTGGTCACCCATGAAGACATCAAGGTTCCAGGAATGCAAGGTGTGTGTGGTGTGTGGGATCAAGGAGAACGTGTGTCTTAGAAATCAGAGAGGGGGCAACTACCTACCTGGCAGTTCTAGTTTCATTTCTGTGATAAAATACTCTGACAAAAAGCAACCTAAGGGAGAAAGAGTTTGACTTGCAGTTTCAGGTTACAGCACATCATTGTAGAGAAGTCAAAGCAGCATCTGAAGCACCCAGTCACATCACATCCACAGTCAAGAACAGAGAGCTAATGAATGCACACATTGGCTTGTGATCAGCCAGCCACATCTCTGCATTTATACAGTCCAGGATCCCTGCCTAGAGAATGGTGCCACCCCCAGTGGACTGAGTCATTCCACATCAACTATCTAAATGATCACCCACAGACTCACTCATAGACCAACCAGAACTAGATGATCCTCCATCAAAACTCTCTTCCCTGGTGACTGCAGGCTATGTCAATTTAATAGAACCATCACACTAGTCTTGCCCTCTGTAGGCCTGGTTGGAGAGAGCACATTTCATTTCTCTGGTATCCCTCCTCTTCTCTTTCTCAGATCTTCCCCCTCCTTTTAGCCCCTTTTGCTTCCTTGGCAGCTATGGTCCTGTGCTCATGTCATACACACACACACACACACACACACACACACACACACACACATAACTTCTTATAAAATCTGGGAGCCACAAATGAGAAAAGAACATCATATGTTTGACTTTCTGAGGCTAGCTTACTTCGCTTGATATAATTGTCTCTAGTCTCATCCATTTTCCTACCAAAGGCATGGCCTCACTTTTTGGCTGCACAAACTCCACTGTATAAGCAAGCCATTTTCTTCACTCATCACTCTGTTGTTGGGCAGTTCTGTAACTTAGCTGTTGTGAACGGTTACTGCAATGAATATTGATGTTTGAGGATCCCTGTGATAGTTGACTTAGAGTACTCCTGGCAGAGACTCACGAGTGATAGAACTGGGCAGTTGCTTCTCTGCCCTTTCTATTGTTCTGAGAGCACACCTGCAGTCCTGACCCTGCTCCCCCTGTGTATGGGGGACTTTTACTTCCTTATTTGATGAGCTGTAGCCTGAGATGACAGACAGGGTGTTCTGGGATGCTAAGGTCCCCCATCACTTCATATCTCAGTGGCTCAAGACAAACTTCAGTTTGTACTAGTGTAGCAACAATGATTCCAGTATCTTTCTTTTTAACTTCCATTTGAATTAACTTTAAAGGTCTAACTTGCATACTGTGAAATGCTGTCTTCATGCACACCAGAAGAGGGCCTCAGATCCCACTACAAATGATTGTGAGCCACCACATGGGTGCTGGGAATTGAACTCAGGACCTCTGGAAGAGCAGCCAGTGCTCTTAACTGCTGAGCCATCTCTCCAGACCTGGCAATTAGTTTTGAATCATACTTTTCAGTTATATTTAGTTTGTATAAATATTACTTATTTTAGTTAATACATCTGGACTATAGTCAGGGTTATGGAAATCCCAAAGGTGTTGCCCAGACAGTTGTGACTATTGGGAAGTAAAGGACTGAGAATCATCTAGGCAGACACAAAATGAAATCATAACACAAGATGGCGTTATCGTAGTCACTTCAACATATTTTTGCTCCACTTTCAGGCTAGAATAAGGTCACCCAAGAGCTCTTTTTTTTGGACATGCCAGGCAGCCCACCAGTAAATGAATCTGGGACCCACTAAGTGATGATGTTGAGCTCTGCAGAGGACTCCAAGAAAGGGGTTACACCTGCCTGGGGTCCTTTATCCTCATCGCTCCCATCGTACCGAAGCAGCAAGAGCCCTGAGCTGTCACTTCTGAGAAAGTTAAAAAGCTGGACATAACTCCACTGGGGCCTCTTGGAATGCATCTTGACCTCCAATCAATTAGATGCACTCTGCCTGGGAAGTGAAACCCAACCCCGGATATCTTGAACAAGTCAGTTCCCAGATAGAAATGGGCCACTTCATCTGGGGAAGAAACAGCCAGATCTGTGTTCCTGAACATAAAAGTGTTTGAGTGGAGCTTGGGAAGAGACTGTACCCTACCCCTGGAATAGTGTGCTTTGTGCCTAATGGGAGATATAAGGGATTGTGAAGGCTACATCTGACAAGACACGAAGTGCTCCTTTCAGCCTGGCTCCATAGGTCTCTGCAGAGTGCCTCTTTTACAGATGTGCCACACATTTACCAGTCCCTCTGACCCTTGGCCCAGGCTGTAGACACACAGGGCAACTTTTGGAGTCCCCTGTCATAAAGATGCTATAATGGGCTGGACCAGAGCCCACAGGAGCTGAGTTGCTCAGTACTGGGGGAAGCTGTCATTATTTAAATGCCAGTAATTTGCTGGTGATATGCCCAGTGTTAGGTGTTTTAAATATTGCATTAAGTTATTATTTGGACTGGAGCCATGACTTAGTGGTTAAGAGAGCTTGCTGGACATTGGTGATGATATGAACTCAGGATCCATGTAACAAGCTAGGTACATGCCTGCAGGAGTGGGGGGAGTGGAGCCAGAAGGGTCACCAAGTGTTACTGGATTCCAGATGAGCCCCAGGTTAAGGGAGAGACCTCACCTAAAGTAATAGTTACAAAAGCGATTTCAAAGGACATCCAGTGTATTCTTCTGGCCCCCAGTCACATGTATACATGTGCACATCTATACTCACAATAGACAGGTGAGCGTACACACGCACACACATACACACACAAATAATCAAGTGAATCTTTATAAGAATATTATTCATCTTAGGTTTGGAGAGACAGCTCAGTTGATAAGTATTTGCCTTACAGGCATAAGGACATGAGTTCAATCTGCAGAACCCACTATGAGAATTCAGGCATGGTGGAATGCACTTGTAACCCCATGCTGAGGAGGTGGAGACAGATGTTTCTCTGAGGCTCACCGCCAGCAGGCCTGGCCTACTTGACTCGTAGGCCAGAGGAGACCCTGTCTCTAAGGAGTTGGGTGGTACCTGAGGAAGACAGCCAAGGTTGTCCTCTGGCTTACACACACATGCATACACTCACACAGGTAGGGATACACACACACACACACAAAACAACTCACATAGTGAGTCTAAAAAGACATGTGTGAGTTCACAGAGAATCCCGTCAACTAAGGAATTCTCACAGGATGGCGATGGGACTCGGCACCATGCCCCTATATGTGGTTACTCTGGGATTCTGCTCATTAGACCGAAACCTTCTGCTCCTTAGGGACCAGAGCTGAAGGCTCAGGGAACTGGCAAGTATGGTTCCACAAAACTCCTCCCTGGGAACCTCAGAGAGAGGACTGGCTTACCACAGCTGTAGAAGCAGTGTTCTGGGTATGGGATCTGACACCAGTTCTTGATACTTGTACCGCCAGGCAGCTTATATGCTGTGGGTGGTGAGGCCTGTCTCAATAACACATCATAGCTAAAGTATTTAAGGAACTGCAGCTTTATGCTGGGCTCAGAGAAGTTACACAAATCACTTGACTTGCACAGCAAGTTCATGAAAGAGCTGTTCCTTGACTTTAGTTTTATTTTGTGTGAGTTATAGGTATATTTGTGTATACACTCGTGTGTGTGTGTGTGTGTGTGTGTGTGTGTGTGGCAGAAAAGGAGACAACTTTCAGGAGTCGGTTCTCTCTATCACAAGTGTCCTGGAAATCGAATGTGGGGTATCAAGCTTGGCCACAAGTGTCTTTTACCTGCTAAGCCATCTTGTCTGACCCTCTCCACTACTTTTCAGTCACGATCTCTCACTGAGCCTGAGACTCACCAAATAGGTTAGGCTAGCTGGCCCACAAGCCCCAGGGATCCTGGTCTCTACTTGCCAGATATGGAATTACAACTACAATTACATGCCCAGTTTTCTGCATGGGTGCTGGGGACCCAAACTCATGTCCTCACACTTCTGCCCCAACACTTTGCTCTCAGCCATTTTCCTGGTTCATAGTGCTGGCTCTGAGACATGAGTCTGCCTACTTCCATAGCTACAGCTGACGAAAGAACGGTTGGCATTCTCTAAATGATTCCTCTAAGAAAGGTACTTGCTAGTTTACAGAGCATTCTTCAGTGAGCCCCATCTGCACTGTTGTAAGACAGCACTGAGCTGGGGAAAGGTGAGAGGCTCGAGGCAGCCCAGGAGCAGCCTCTTTTGCTTGGGGAACTTCCCTCCTGTAGGAGAAACCTCAGCCACCCACACTGACTGCCCCTGGGTTCTGTTTGGAGCTGCCAACTGGCTGTTCCGCATGACCCAAGTCTTTCCTTTAACTCTCTGTCATAGCTACCCTAATGTGCATGGGTATACTTGTGTATTTAGAGACCAGAGCACAACCTCAGCTATCATCCCTTGGACACCATCCATCCTGTTCTTTAATACAGACTCTCTACCTGGCCTGGTGCTCACTGGGGTGGGGCAGGCTGACTGGCTAAGGGCATCATCCATCTGTCTCTGTCTCCCAGCACTGGGATTTGAGGACATTCCATGACATCCAGTCTTTTTATATGGGGTCTGGAGATTGAACTTAGGTACTGATTCTTGCCAAGCAATGAAGAAGAAAATACTCTAAGCAAAGTAGCCACCACCTTCAGCAGATCAGCTGTTCCTAGTAGCAAGAGACCCTCCTTACTGCCCAGCCCTGAGCTCTTGTGATCACATTCAGTAATGCAACAGTAATCAGAGTCTCCCTTAGTACACAAATGTGTAAGGGGAGGGAAGCACAGCTTGAGTGACTTTTCTACCACCCACAGCTGCCATGAGGACCAGGTGGGATTTGCAGCAAATATTATACCCCGCTATCTGCATCTTAACCATCACGACCTGACACAGGTTCAACAGAGACAAGAGGAATGAGCTTAGGCTGCTGTGAGCATGCACATACACACACAAACACACATGCACACATATGTGCATGCACATGGGGGTACACACACATACACGAACACACACATGAGTATTATTTGGAAAGCTTACTGGTATGCTGTAAAAAGGCATCTCCAGAGTGATTGTGCAAGTGTTTCAATTTTAATTGTCTGTGCTGTATATGTATGTGCATGTGTGTGATGGTGTGTGTGGAGACTGGAGGATAATTTGTGGGAGTCATTTTTCTCTTCTCACTATGTGGATGGGAGGAATCAAGTTCAAATTGCCAGGTTTGGCTACAAGGGCCTTTAACTACTGAGCTATCTCTCTGGCCCTCCATCATACTGTTTAAAACAGGGCCCGTCTCCGTCTCCGTCTCCGTGTCTCCATCTCCGTGTCTCCATCTCCCTCCCCTCCCCCTCCCCCTCCCCCTCCCCTTCCCCCCCCTCCCCCTTTATCCTCTCCTTTTCCCTCATCTCCCTCTCTGTCTCTCTGTCTATCTCTGTCGCTGTCTTTCTTTGTCTTTCTGTCTCTATCTCTCTCTGCCTCTCTCTTCTGTGTCTCTCTGTCTGTTGCTGTCTCTCTGTCTTTGTTTCACTATCTCTGTCACTTTCCCTTTGTCTCTCTGTGTCTCTCTGCCTCTGTCTCTCCCTCTCTTCTCTCTCTCTCACTCTCTCTGTGTCTCTATCTCTCTCCCTTTCTCTCTCCCTCTGTCTCTCTCTGTTCTCTGTCTTTCTCTGTCTGTTTCTCTGTCTCTCTGTCTCTCTCCCTCTGTTTCTCTCTGTCTCTATCTACTATCTATCTATCTTTATCTATCTATCTATCTATTGCACCTGGGGCTCACTGATTGGCTAGACCAATGACCAGGGAGCTTCAGGGACACCTGTCCCCATGCCACTATTTTTGTAGTGACAGACATTTCAACCGTACCTGGTTTTCATTGCTGCCATTTTGTTTTTCATTAGGCTCTAGAGATTTGAACTCATGTCCTTATGCTTGCCCAACAGGCACTTTAATCTTCTCCAGCCTGTTTCCTAAACTTTAATATGCTATAAATCACAAAGAGACCTTATTAAACTATAGGTCTGGATTTGGTCTGTGTGGGCGGGAGCTAGGCTTGCAGGCCGTGTTCCAGAAGCTGATCCAGGGCCCCATTAAGTCCATAGATGAGCTCAGCCTGAAGTGGGTCAGAGCAAGATTTTTGTGTGAAGTCCTGGGGTAGCTAGCTGGATCTGGATGAATGCAGGGATTGGGGAAGGCATAAGGAAGGAGAACGTCATTTCAACACCTAGGGGCCTAGGGGCATGGAGGGTCTTTCCGAAACTTCTTCAATTCTCCTTAACAGGCAGCTTCCCCTCACATCAGTTCCACATGTGAACAGCCTGATTTTTAAGCAAAAATCAACTCTACACTAAGGAACCGCCTGGCCCCCATAATCAGGAAACGTGCAAATTGAAGAATCATTGCCAAAGGGAAGTCGTGTGTGTCTCCAACTAGCTGCAGCAGTTAAATGGGAGCCCTGCTTCCTCCTGGGGTAGCATTTCTGCTGGCTCCAGGGTTTGGCCACCTATAAAGCTTTGCAATGGGAAGTAAAGAAACCTTCAAGGAGGAAGCCTTCTTGGGGAGCCCAGAGGACGGAGACAATTTTGACCAAGCCATGTTCCCTGTGATGGAGACCTTCGAAATCAATGGTAAAGTATGACTCCTTCATAATGCAATTGCACAGAAATTTAGTCTGTTGGTGGGAAGCAAGAAGAGACAAGAGCAAAGGAGGGGTAGGCTTGCACCCTGGTGCATTTCCCACCTGACTCTCACCAGCTAGACACTGTCCATCAAGACTTTCTGGAAAGCTGACCACAGATGCTATGCCCTTGTGTAGAGTCAATTTTTGCTTAAAGTCTGGTCCTTTTTGAACTTCATATTTAAACACTTTCTTTGTCTAATGCCAGTGCTTGTTAAGGAAATGCCCCTTCACTAAGGAACATCTAATGAGGACACAATGTGTTGTGTGTTGAGATGGCAAGACAAAGCAAATGGTGTGAAGTCCCTCGGGTCTGAGAGGCAGCTCAGACAGTAGAGGGCTTATGGAGCATGCAGGAAGCCCTGGGTTCAATCTGCAACAGAGCATAAACAGGTGACACATGCCTGTGATCTCAGCTCTGGGGAGGGAGGGGCAGAAGGATGAAGCCATCTTTGGCTATTTGGCAACTTTGGAGCTCACCTGGGCTATGTAGAGTTCTGTTTCAAAAGGAAAGTCCACAGCACTGAAACCAAAGCTGTCTATAGATTTGGATAGAAGCCCTTTAATACCCTGCAAGGGGCTTCTATGATAGCCTATGTGTTGACCTGAGAGCACATTCTTCATCTCCTGTCAGCTAAGTACACTCTAGCTTCTCTGGCTTCATCATCAGTCTGACTCAGATGGGACACAACTTTCAAATATTTAAAATGCTTATTACAATTGTGTGTGTGTGTGTGTGTGTGTGTGTGTGTGTGTGTGTATGTGTCAGTGCATGAGTGGAAGGCAGAATAACTTTAGGAGTCAGTCCTCTCCTACCCTGTGAAATTCTGGGATCAAATCCCCAACTGGTCAGGCTTGGTGGTAATGCTTTTATCCACTGAGCTATTTCACTGGCCCTTGAAAACTGTTTTTAATAGTCTCTTAGTGTTGTATACATGACTATCTTTTGCATCTTCAGGAATTTGTAGCATTTAAAGTCAGGGGTGGACTTGCTTGCTACTGGAGAGCTCTGATTTCTCATTCTAGAACAATGTATGGTGATCATCTTTCAGTGATGAGCTGGAGTTAAAGGGGGTTGTGAGCCACCTGGTGTGGGTGCTGGAATCCAAATTCAGGCCCTCTGATAATGCAGTAAGTGCTGTTAACCACTGAGACATGTCTGTCACCTCTATGACTGGCTTTTCACATGAGTTCCGGAGATCAAATTCAGTTCCTCATGCTTGCTGGGCAAGCACTTCACTGATCAATTTTATACCCTAACCCCCTGGATTTTTAAACACTGTTCTAGAAAATTCAACTAACCAAACATATATGGCACCTACTACCTTCCAGACCCCACAATGGGTGCAGAGAAAAGATGTTCAATAAACAGGGTTGTTGGTCTCCAGGAAAACATACTAAGGGACAGGGAGGGCAATCCCTGCTGCAACTGACCTTGGTATACAAGGTATCACTGGTTGAGGCTGAAATTTTCACAGGACATGATGGATGTAACCTGGAGTAGGGCCTGAGATCGAGGTTATGTCCCTTCTAATGTTGATAAGATAGAAGGAGCTGAGCCAGGAACAGAAATGAGACAGTGGATGGAGGGGAGGGGTGACACATGTCTAGGTACACAACACACACACACACACACACACACACACACAAAAGCATGCACACATTCACCACAGGAAAAGAGAAAAACCTTGGGCAAACATCAGATGTCAGGACTGGAGTCAAGGGCAAAGCATGAGATGGGAGGATTCTAACTTGGATGGTAGCTATGCTCCATAGACCAAAACCTGAACCCTAAGCCAAGACTAAACCTTAACTAAGGTCCAAGAGACCAAGGGAGACAAAGTGCTTTCTAACATGCAGTTAGGGAGTATGTGGAACCTTCTAGAAAAGCACCACTATGAACAGTAATTGCTGAGAGGTTTGGCAAACATGATGACCCTCAAGGTTTCCTGATAACAGAAATGACCCGAAGTTCAGGAATGCAAGTTACTGTTATTTTCTTCTGAAAACAAAATAAAAAAACCCCACTGTTGTCAAATTTTAACCTGCAGTTTTCAAACAAACAAAAACAGCTGAAAAACATTGGTAATGTTATGTTTTTATTCCTTCCTCCTTCCTCCTCCTCCTACCCCTCCCCCTCCTTCCCCTCCTCTTGTTACACAAGGATCTCATGCCATCTGGAGTGACTTTGAACTTCTCATCCTCCTGCTCCACCTCCCAATACTGGAATTACAGGCATGCACCGCCACACCCGGTGTGTGTGTTGCTGGGAACTGAACCCAGGCGCCATGTTTGCTAGGCAGGCACTTTACCAACTGAACTACACCCTGGTCTCCTCACTTACTACTTTTCTATTGTTGCCCATCTTGAAATATAAAACAGTGCTGTCCCCTTATTGATAAAATGTTAACATTGTTCTTCCCAGCCATGACTCTCACACTTTGGCCTCCTGAACACTAGGCTTATATGCTGTGTCACCTCAACAGTTTTTATTAATTTTTGTATCTATTCAGAAATGCCTGGGGGGTCTTTGACTACAGAAAACTATCAGATGTGAGCTTCACAAACTTTTGAAATATTCCTTCCTTGTATAACATCTCTCTGTGTGTTTGTCCTCTCTCTCTCTCTCTCTCTCTCTCTCTCTCTCTCTCTCTCTTTCTCTCCCCATTCTCATAGTTGTATTGTGTAGTTAGACTTTGAACTATATACATTTTCCTTCCACTCTCTCTGGCCACGATGTGTTCTCACAGTCACACAAACCCTCCTGTCTTTTTAGTAGTGAATTCTCTTTTTAACAATCATCTGTTCTACACTCAGTGTGCCCCGTCCTGTTTTCCTTTCCTGGATTTGTGCATGCGTGCATTTGTGTGTGTGTGTGTGTGTGTGTGTGTGTAGGTATACATGCATGTGAGTGTATGTATATAGAGATTAGAAGACACCCCTTTCTTTGAGATAGCACCTGAAACTTGCTTAAAGCTGCCTTGTGAGCCCCAGAGACCTACCTGTCTGATTCCTGGCATTGAGATTACAAGCAAATGCCACCACACCATGGGTTCTGGATGTCAAACTCAGATCCTTGTTCTTGTGTGGCAAGCACTTCACCAGCTGAGCTGTATCTCCAGGCTGTCCTAAATTCTGTGAGGCATGACTGAGAATAGAAATTGAGCATATCTATAGCACACACATAGGTATGTTAAGCGACCACCCCCAGATGATGGAGACCTCTGAAGAATGTCATCTGCTAGGAACTCTTGTTATAGAGAACCTCGGGCCAGAGCCTTTGCCATGAACTAGAGTTGGTGGGACCTTGTAGCCCAAGAGAGAGCTCTTCCACGATCCCTAGGGTGTGGGTGTGGATGCTGCCATCTTTCCTGAATCCTGAACTCTTCTTTGGCTGTTTCCTCTCTCACTCTCATCTCTACTTCGCCAGCTTTTTTGAGTCTGGAGCCTGCCTAGACCTCTCACACCTAAACTCTCATCCACTACCCCTATCCTAATATGATACACTGTTTCCACACCTCTCAGTCTGAGGACTTCTCTCTCCTTTAAGAGGACTGTCTGTGTCCCGTGACCCTAGCCTAGTCCAGTGCTAATCCCTTCAAATTCTCCACAGGTAGCCATGCCTCTACTCCCTCCTTGGCAGAGCTCTGCAACAGTTACTACAGAGACAAAGAATAGCCCAAAGTGCAAATTATAGGAGATTGTGGAGTATTCAGCTCTAAATATACGTCCTGCCCTCCCACTAGGCTCAGGAATGTCAAGGAAGGAGGGGAGAGTGGAAAGATTGTGAAAGCCAGAGATTGGGGAGACAGGGGCAAAACTGTCTTCTGCATGTCACCCATTGCACCCATTGCGGCTGCCTGCACAGGATCAGCCCAGAATTAAGCCAGAGAACACTTCTTTCTGAGGCGATTGGGCATGAAAAGCTTCTGGAAGAAGGAAGGTTGTGTTTCCTCAGGGGTGTGGCCCTGCTAGGTTGCTCATGTCCCAGCCCTGTAACTGGACTCAGTGGGTTGAAAGGGGGTGGGACATAAAATTGAGAGGGGGCTGTGGTGAGGGTCTAGGAGGAGTTTTGGGAGGTACAAGTGTGGCTATGATCATAATATGTTATATATGCAGAAATTATCAACTAATAACAAAATTTAACAATCTTGTTGGTAGCAGCTGGAGAGATGGCTCACGGGTTACAGGCACTTGCTGCTCTACCAAAGGACCTGAGTTCAGTTCCAAGCACCCACATCAGGTGATTCACAACTGCCTGTGACTCTAGCTCCTGGTGATTCAGTGGGCTTTGATGGCCTCTGTGGGTAAATGCACACACACACACACACACACACACACACACACACACACTTTAAAATACTGTGTGTGTTTTGGATGTGACTACTAAACCTCAAGTTTTGGTCCCCTGCCTTCTGTTCTGTTGAGACAGATTTTTGTTTTCCCTGTGTGTGCCACACTAGCTGGTAACAAGCTTTTAGAGACTTTGGGGATTACAGAGTCATGGTATTACAGGTATGTGTTATAGTGTCCTGTTTTAAGCTGGTTATGGGGATATGAACTCATGTCCTCAGACTTGCACAGCAAGTGCTTTATCAACCAAGCCACCTCCCAGTCTTCAGCAGCAACTCCCAGGTGTGTCCTTTCTTCTTGCTTTAAAGATAATCTAAGTTACCTTGAAGGCTTCTCCTGACACATCTTTACCCTAAAGTCCCTCCAGTCTCTCTCTCTCTCCTCCTTCCCTCCTTCATCCCTCCATCCCTTCCTCCCTCCTTCCTCCCTCCCTCCCTCCCCTCTGTCTCTCTTTCTCTCTCTCCTTATCTGTCTCACTGTGTAGTCCTGCCTGTCCTCAAACTATGTAGACCAGGCTACCCTCAAATTCACAGAGTTCCTCCTGCCTCTGCCTCCCAAGTGCTGGGACTAAAGGCGCGAGTGAGCTGCTACACCTGACGCTGCTGCCTTCAGTATCTCTAAAATGTCTGACTTTAGCAAAGTGGCTTGTAAAAAAAAAAAAAAAAAAAACTTTTTGTTTTAAATAACCATGTAGAGACACACAGAAAGTAGGGAAATAGTCCAGAAGGCCTTTTGTGACCTTTCACCCAGGTTCTTTCAGGCAGAACTTCTTATGTAGTTTTGCTACAACTCCACAATCAGACACTTACACACCCTCAGTTGTGGGCACCTTCGTGTATTTCCGTTCTACACTAGGCATTATAGCCACAGCTAGTCCTCAGCCCCTCACAAGCAATCACTCAGCCTGCCAAGGCTTCTCAGTTCCTTATTCTACACTTGTGCAATTTAGGGTGTGGTACATAAATCACATCGTATTAACTGTCGACCGATTGGTTTTGAGGCCAGAAAGATGGCTCAGTGGACAAAGGTAGTTTCAGCCAAACCTCCAGGATCCACATGTAGAAGGAGAGAACTGCTATACTCTGACCTTCACTTCTCTCTCTCTCTCTCTCTCTCTCTCTCTCTCTCTCTCTCTCTCTCACTACACACACATCACACAAACTGTAATAAAAGATTTGTTTTTATTTTTCTCTTTTTTACATGTATTATGTATATGACACATGTGTGTGCACTAGTGTATGTGTATACATGCATGCACACACATGCTATGACATGCAAGTGGATGTCAAAGGACAAGGACAACCTCAGGTGCCAGGTCTCAGCTTCTGCCTTGATTGAGACAAGGTCTCTCGTTTTGCTGCTGGCCTCCAGCTTCTCAAGATTCTCCTTTTTTCTCCCTGCACCCCTGCCAAAAGCACTGGATCACAACTGTGTGCTCCTGCAGTCAACATTAGGTGGATTCTGGGGGTTCTAACTCAGATCCTCACAATTTTATGGCAAGTGCTTAATCCACTGAGCCACTTCCCCGACCAGGGCTTTTGATTTTATTACCTAATATAACTCCCCTGAGAGTCATTCAGACAACCGATCCCAAAAGTGTGTTCTTATTAATGGGTAGTGACTCATAGTACGAATGTGCCAGAGTCTAAATGTTCATCTTCCAAGGGCATTAGGACTGTTTCCTCACTGGGGCTACTACAGAAACATTGCTATAGATATTTATGAAATCACGATGTGACTGACTATACAATTGCATTTCCTCAGCATCTGAAGATCAAGTGTTTAGTGCTGACACCTGTCTTTGTTTTTCACCTTAAACCATTACGTAAGAGCAGACCACTTCACACGCACAGTCAAATGGAACACAGCATACAAGTTTGCAGCGGGAGTTTCAGGTGGTCCTTGGAGCATTGTGTGACATGAGGGCACGCTCAGGAGAAGTGCTCATGTCATGTGACCAAGATCTCAGTGAAACCATGGGATGCAACACCAGATCATACCAGAAACACTGTGGATTAAGTCTTGGTCACCAAGCATCGAGAAACCTTTTGCTGATGCTGATGTTATTTCTTGCTCCCCACAGGTTTTAGGGTCATATGGATCACATTCAACCAATATATTTCATGACCTTTGACATAAAGTCTTTGAAAAAAATATTCACAAAAGTATCAAGCAATATACAAAGAGAATTACATAGAACCACAAAGCGGGCTTTGTTCTAGGCATGCAGGGATGGCTCCACATGGCTCGCATGTTCTATGATGAGCTCTCTCCCCAAGTCCACATTGTCTCGATTACGCATCATACAGCACTGTTCCTCACATTTCATCCTGTTTACCAGCTCGTTTTAGTTATTCTATAGCCTGACCTTTCTACATACATTTTAATATTAGCTTGTCTATTATTACTACTTTAAAATTGTGCCAGAGCATTGGTAGGAGTGATGTTACCCCTATATATGAATGACTAACACCTTTAGCTCCATACAGGTTTAGTCTAGGAACATAGTATATAAAGTTGAATTTTGTAATTTCCAATATACAGATCCTGGATATGTTCCATTCGTTTTATATCTGAATATTGTATTTTCTTTGGACTGAAATATTACCATGGGATGTTGATTTATTATTTTATTTATGCCTGTGTGTGCATGCATGTGTGTGTGCATGTCTACATGCCTGCGGGTACCTTGAAAAGCTGTAGGAGGCCACTGGATGTCCAGAGCTGGAGTTGTAAGTGGTTGTGAGCCTCCTGTGTGGGTGCTGGGTCTGAGCTTGATCTTCTGAAAGAGTAGCCATGCTCTTAACTGCTGATCATCGTCTCTCCAGCCCAGTACTGCTTGTTTAATTTTGGTTACCAATTGCTTTTTATTAGAATATAACAATACTATTGAATTTTGTATGTTGATCATGTATCCTACCGCTTTGACAAACTACTTATTAGTTCTGTGGATTCCTTTTAAAGATTATGAGGGATTTGTTAAATAGGAAATGCCTTCTGAAAATAGAAATGTGTTTGTTCTTCCTTTCCAAGCTACGTCTCTTATTTCCTTTATGCTGTCTATTGCACAGGAATTCTTCATGACTGAATTAAATAAGAGGACAGAAATGGACATCCTCCCCTTGGTCCAAGACTTAAGGAAAACTATTGTGTCTCTCACAACTATATGCACTAGCTTTAAATATTTCCAGAAGACTTTATTATTACTGATTTATTTTAAATTATTTTATTTTATATGTGTATGTGTGTATGTTCCTGTATATGTATTCACACATGAATGCCTATAGCATTCATCCAGAAAAGGGCATCAGATTCCCTGGAGCTAGAGTTGCAGGTTGTTGTGAATTACCTGATGTGAACTTGGGTCCTCTGCAAGGGCAACAAGGACTCTTGACTGTTGAGACAAATCTCCAGCTCTCATTGTTTGACATTTTCTCACTGAACTTGGAGTTCATAGATTCCTGAGTAGGAAGCCCTAGGAATCCTCCTGTCTCTGTCTTCTCAGTACTGGGATTACAGAAAAGCATTCCTTCATGTGGTGTTTTACATGGGTTCTTGTGATGTGAATTCAGATGGCCATGTTTGTATATCAAGTACTTTACAGATCGAGGGATCTCCACAGCTCCAACCTTGTTCTCGCCACACGTTATTGAGGCCTGTTTTATGACCCAGGATAGGATCAATTTTGCTGAATGTTCCGTGTATGATGGAAAAGCATGTGCCTGATGTTTTATGGAGTGTCTTGTATGTTCATTAGGTGTTTACAGACGGTGTTTGATCCTCCTGTGTTTTTGCTGAGTTTTATCAGTTGTTGAGAGCAAGGTATTAAAACTCATTATATTTACCAATTTGTGTCTTTCTCCTTTCAGATCAGCCAATTTGGGTTTTTGTATTTTGAAGTTCTGGTTTCTTCTAGGTAATACATAGTTGAGTTATGTCAGCTTCCGAACATCTATGCTGATTGGTAGGCAGGGACAGCTTACAGATATATCAATTATCAATAGGTTAGGGCTTTAAAAGATCATCTTATTGCACAATTTCTGTTTTTTTTTTTCTTCTTGTTTTCCAGTGTATTATTTGAATACTTTTTGGAATTCCATGTGAATGTATCATGAGGAAGGGCTTTTTGTCTTGATGGTTTCTTCCTTGCTGTGATCCAATTCCTTGACAAAAACAACTTAAGAGAGAAAGAGCTTATAGTTTGGCTCAGAGCTTCAGAGGGATAGAGTCCTCACAGCTGGGAAGAAAGGGCATGGGCAAGAAAGACATGGCGCTGGGCAGAGAAGGCATGGCGACGGGCACGGAAGATATGGCGGAGGAGCATAAAATGGCCTCTCCCATGGCACCTGCACTCAGGAAGCATTGAGTTAACAGGAAGTGGGGCCAGGCTATGAAGCCTCAAGGCTCTCCCAGTGACTTACTTCCTCCAGCAACGTTCCACCTCCTAAAGATTCCATAACATTGCTAAACAGCATGACCGGCTGGAGGCCAGGCCACACACGTGAGCCACTGAAACCACAGTAGCATCTTTAAAAGTTTCTCCCATCATTGTAATACACTTACAGAATATGCCACAGTCTGTTGGAATTAGTGTTTTCCCCACGTCAGGTCAAATATAGAAATTTTATTTCAATTTTTGCCCTTCTCCACTTTAAAAATACATTTATCTTAACAATTTCTTCAGTGTAAATTATGTATAATATAAGAAGACAGTATTTTTATTTTCAACCATAAAGTGAAATTTTAGAAATCCAAAGAGGGGTGTGTGTGTTATATATATACCTGTTTCTAACCATTATTCTTTTTATGTTTTGAAATTGTAGGTCTTCTATTCTCATTTCTTGTTTGGAGAAGTTCTTCAAATTCTCTTGGTCTCCCTTTTTCTGAGAATGTCTATATTTCCCATTCATTCCTGAAGGATCTTTTCACTCACAAGAGAATTCGTGGTCGGTAATTCTTTCCAATTCTTTCCTTTCAGCACACAGAACACAGTGTACCACTTGTACCTGATCTCCATGGTTTTAGGCAGAGAATCTGCTGTCGTTCAGATAGTATGTCTTTGCAGATAATATGTCCTTTCTAACCGTTTTCAGTACTATTTCTTTAGGTTTTAAATGTTCTCTGCCATTAACGTCTTACATTTGCATGTGCAATATGTGTTCCTGTGTGAGTGAATGTGTGTGTGTGTGTGTGTGTGTGTTGTGGTATGTGTGTGGTGTGTGCTCATACATATGGAGATATCAGAAGTCAGCCTCTGGGAGTGTCATTTCTTGGGCACTAACCACCTTTTCTTTTAAAGACAGGGTCCCTTACTTCATCAGAACCCACAAAATAGGCTGTCACAGTGTGAAATGTCTTCCTGAAATTTCTGTCCAGTCTCCCTCTTTTACCCCAGGGAAGGCTCTGAGGACCTATGTGGTGGTTTGTATATACTTGGCCCAAGGCACTATAAAGAGGTGTGGCCTTGTTGGAGGAAGTGTGTCACTGTGGGGGTGGGCTTTGAGACCTTACTCCTAACCACATGGGAGTCAGTCTTCTCCTATCTGCCTTTGGATCAAGATGTAGAACTTTTGACTCTTCCAGCACCATGCCTGCCTGGACACAACCATATTCTCACCTTGATGATAATGGACTGAACCTCTGAACCAGTAAGCTAGCCCCAATTAAATATTGTCCTTTATAAGAATTGCTTTGGTAATGGTGTCTCTTCTCAGCACTGGAAACCCTAACTAAGACAACCTAGCAGAGACTTATTAGTCTCTCAACTAAGGAGGTTACAAGCCAAAACCACTTAAAAGAGACATTTCCTTTGTATTTCTTCCACCTTTAAAGAGATGAACTAGCAAATGTGAACATAAGAACTTTGTCAGCCCCTCTACTGTCTGTACAGTGAGTGAGATATACCTGCAAAGTACAAGTCCCCAGTTCCTAAACACTTGTCTTAGGACAGATGGGAACTCTGAATTCCTCTTGGCATATGTTAGTATGTGTGGGTTCTGTGCATGAGTGTAGGCATATTCACAAGTGTATGGGTGCACTTTCAAGGTGTCTGTGGACACCACACTGACGTCTTTCTTAACTGCTCTATTCTTTATTTACTGAAACAGGGTCTTCACAGAATGGAGAGCTCACTGACACGGCTGCTCACTATCTCCCTAGTGTTGACATAGCACATAGGGGCAACTACACCCAGCCAACATTTATGTGGGTTCTGGGGATCCAACTCTGGTCCTCACACTTGCAAGGCGAGCACCTTACCCACTAAGCTATTTTCCTCAATCCAATTCTGAAAGCATTCTGAGTCAGTGCGAACATCCACAGCCATTCCTACAGTGAGCCCCTCTCTTCTGTTCTTTCCTCCAAGGCTTTCCTCTGCGCTCTTACAACAGTTATATCATTTTCATGCTGTTCTTACTGTCCCCACCTTGACCTCTGATGCTTCGGACTCCAGCATAGTCCCCTTTCCTATGCCACTGCATGTCACCTCTTACACAGGAGTGTGTGGCTTCTATGCAAATACCACATAGTGTATAAGGAATTCAGTAATCTCTGTATTCTTGATACCTATATGTGGCTCTGGACCTTCTGTATAGGCAGCAAGGAACCACTGTATGTGTATGTGTCTGGGAGCACAGAAGGGACAATAGCAAAAGCACACCCCTGAATGCTCATAATGCACACCCCAGCAGTCTGGGACCTTATAGAGCTGAGGCAACATCATGATCCCCTGTCATTCCTGTTTCTCTGTTTAATAGCTTGTGCCAAACATGTTTTGCATGTTCACACAGCTTCTTATACATACATATGTTCACACACATACATAATGTTCTTATACACACATATGTTCACATACATACTCACATATACACACAAGACAGGCAGATAATCACATATATGCACACACACACACACAACAAAACCAAAGACAAAGACAAAGGAAGTAAAGACATAAACTGCACTCCTGCATCTTGTGTGCTAGTAAGTTACTCAGTTCTTGGAGCTTCACAGAGTGTTTAAGAAACAGGAACAAACCTCTTTATCCTCCCAGACTGTGTAAATGCAACCTGTAGCTTCCATGATTCATTATGTAAGCATTGGTGACGCCAACACAGACCAGGCATCCCATTGGTGTTCAAGACTGAGCAAGATCTACGCATCTGGTTATACATACGTGGGCATGGGGGCAGTCAACCTCAGGGGTCATTTTGTGGGTTCTTGATAGCTTCCCTCTTCCTCCCCTTTCCCTTACCTCCCCTCCACTCCCCTCCCTTCCCCATCTCTTTCTTCCCCTTTCCTACCCTTCCCTCCCCTTATTCCTCCTCCTTTTCTTCCCCATCTCCTCCTCCTGCTTCCTTCTTCTTTTCTTTTAAGGAAGCATCTCTCACTGGCCTGAGCTCACCAAGATGCCTGGTTTGGTTGGCCATCGAGCCCTGGGGATCTGCTTGTCTCTTCCTCTCCAGCCATACATATAAAGGTCTAAACACGGGACTTCTTGTCTTGTGGCAAAAACAGGAACAAGAAAGATCTGGATGCCATCCTACTTTCCAAGGAGTCTCCTGCTCCCTGGCATGTGGCCTGGCACAGGCTGGCTCCTCTGTGCCTTTGAAGCCATCATTTCTTTTTTTGTATTCCAGATCCAGTGCCCAAGAAGAGAAATGGGGGGACCTTCTGCATGGCAATCATGGCCATCCACCTGATCCTGCTCACGGCAGGTACTGCAATGCTGATGATTCAAGGTGAGGTGCTCCTAGTCCTGGTCCTGGGTGGTTCCTCCTGCAGTGGCCACCTAAGCTCCTCTGATGTAAGGTTCAGGCTGACTAGTGGCATCTTGAGAATACTGCTGCCCTCCTGTTAGGGCACAGTGGTTAGACCCACCAAGGAAATGGAAGAGTGAAAAGTGAAATGTGTGTGTGTGTGTGTGTGTGTGTGTGTGTGTGTGTGTGTTTGTGTGTGTGTGTTGTGGTGTGCATATGAAAGCCATTTTATATGCATTGTCCATTTTGAAACAGAGTCTGTTCTGCATGGACTTCACCAAATGGCTACTGTGGGGTGTCCATCCTGTTTCCTTTTCCCCACAATGCACAGAATTTGTGTTTGAAACTCCATGCCCTATAGAAGATGTGTATATGTTACACAGTCTATCAGGAACCTGTCTCAATGTCTCAGGCTTCAATGAGGCCGCTAAATGATGCCATGGGTTCCAGTTCTCAATCTGCAGGCGCAGTTCCAGATGCTAGAGATGTGCTGTGGCAATGGAACACTAGCTGCTGAGGACAGGCCACGATTCTTGCTGCAGTGGGCAAGTCCCAAAACACACCTGGTACCAGGAGCACAAGGGCTGCAAGCCTTGCAGGCCCAGCTTAGCTGGGTCCACACCAGCCAGGAGCAGCTACGTCAACAGGTCAACAACCTCACTCAAAATCCAGGTACCACACCCAGTTTCTGTGGTGCTGAGGATGAAACCCAGGGTTTCCATGCATGCTGGATGAGCACCTACCAACGAGCTACACGCCCAGTCTGCTAAACAGCCATTTTGAGCCAACACAGATGGGTTTAGGGCAAAGCTGGTGTAGGCCAGCTATCTGAGTTTTTTGGTACTTCCTCAACTTCCAGGGGATCAGGTTCCTGGTCTCTCATGCTTACTTTTCTGAACAAATTCAGGTGTTATTGTTCAAATAACAATGACAAGGCCTAGAAGACCCATGGGGTCCCAGCCTTCTAATGCATAGTCCGTGAGCTCTCTGTGGGACACAGGAGAAAAATCAAGCTTCACTCTACTCTCTGGCTCAGTCTGCAACCTTCTCTCCTTCCTTTACAGAGTTGTTCCAGATTAAAGGTGAACGAGGTTCCCCAGGTAGGTTCACGTCTGGTCTGACCCACTCTGCCCCTTCCTAGAACCTTCGCTGGAAGACTCCTTAGCTGGGAGCCTTCTATGTATTTTCTAAATTCAGCTCACCTTCCAATGATCTGGTCAGTCCATTGGTCCTTCACGGGACCAACCTCTCTATCCTTGACAAAGTGAGGACACCCAGCTTGGGACCTCTGCCTTGCCCTGAGCCAAATGATTGCCTTCTCCCTCCAACTTACAAATGTTGCCATCTTCCTAGGATAGTATGTGGACATATCTATCTTCTATCTCTTCCTCCCATCTTGCCTAAGTGTCCCAGACTTCCAGAACATTCTTTGTCTCCCAGAAGCACTCCTATTAAGTGCTTTTGACTAGCTTGATGTTGGTTCAGGCCTCACATCTCAGTTGTTAGGCTTGACTCTCCCAGAAGGCTGTAATGACAACAGTGCTATGTGATGTTGACATAACTCTCATCTCAACGGGATAAGAGATTATTTGTTCTGAAACCAAAATTAAACAGCTGTAGCCCAGGTACATGGATGGACTCAGGTTACCTTACAAACCTTGTTTCGGTTTGATAGGTTTCCTGGAATTTTGATAGTAACAGAACAAAAGAAAATTATAAGTCAAGGTACTTTAAAAATACACTGGAAGGAATATCAAGCAGGTAGGTTAAGATAAAACAGAAAAATACCACATTAGGCTTCAGATGCTATCTGATGACATTCTTAGTCTTTGGGTTGATATGCTAAGGAGTCTATTAATCCATTCCAGATGGATTTTACCTAATAGTCATAAGGATGTTAAACAAAACACAGAGATGGTTAATAAGTGGCTATTAAGAGACTAAAGATAATCTACAATAATTTAGCTCTGGACTTGCAGCATTCCAACTCTCCACAACCATCGCACATTTTAATTGCTCATCAGACTTGTAAAATCTTACCATAGTGTGGCTCATTTCTGGGAACTGCGGCTCCCGTTTACAAGACCTAAGCAGGCTGCTGGGAGCCAGCGCTGAGAAGCCCAGACTCCCATCTCCTAGTCTACCATCTTGCTCCCTTATTTCATGGCTTGCCTAGCTTGGTCAAGGACCACAAAGAATCATTTGATGGCTACTCAGGACAGGGGAAAAGCATAGAGTTCAGAAAGTCCTGGTTTGCTTCTGGTATAGGCAGCTGTTCCAAGCAGTAAGTATGTCTGCCCAGAGACACAGGCTTCCTGACAGGGAGAGGTGGCACAGCCTTTCAGCCAACCTTGAACTGGTACTTGAAGCCACATCTTTGTGGCTGAGCCCCCTCAGACACCATCTATACAATTCTTTTTCATTTCTTTAATGTTTCCCAGACCATATGCTTCTTGGTATCACCCTAAATCTTTTGTTTCCTTCATGGGCTCACCTGCCCTTGGAGGCTCATGGGCTAGCCTGCCTTTAGAGACTAAGTGAATGCATTATCATCCACTATTGCTCTGCTGGCTGATGTCTCGCTCTTCTTTATCCTCCAGGTCCAAAAGGGGACCCGGGTGCCCCTGGAAGCCCGGCCTGCCTGGGCCACCTTCTGAGAAGGGAGAAAAGGGGTCTGCGGGTCGTGATGGAACCCCAGGTATGGTCTCTGTCTTCTGACTCCGTGTTTTTCCCCTTTCTCCCCTAAGCTGTACTCTGAATCTTTTCTTCCCTCTCTCATGATTGGGAAGATGTCTCCTGGATTCCCTCTGATCCCAGTCATGGCAGGAAGAAGAAATCACACTGGGACACAGGCAGAGTGGAGGAACCAAAGGTTATTTTTATCAAGCAAGAAAGGACAGAGGGGCTCTGGAGAGAAGGCTCAGCAGTTAAGAGTGGTGGCTGCTCTTGCAGAGGACCCAGGGTTGGCTCACACCATCCATGTCGAGTGGCTCACAACCACCTGTAACTAGCTCCAAAAGACTCAGCAGCCCCAACATGTGACATATACATTCTCTCACACACAAAAGCACATAAACAATATGTTTCAGGGGGAAAAATGAAGTGCACCCCCAAGAGTAGAGTGCTGTCCCAGCCATGGGCATCAGCAGCCGGTCCTAGTAGAACATTGCTTAACTGTGTGGGCCAGCAGCTAGCCCGTTCCTGCGTCTGGATTTATCTCCTGTTCATTATTTCTCCCTTTGTTTCCCTGGATGCTTCAGGGCATTCCTTTTCCTGAGCTAGGTAGAGGCTTAATTTAGAAAACAGTTTCTATTGGTCTGTTAAGTTCTGTTTTTCTGATGACACGTAAGAATGCCTGGGAATGGATGTGAGGGCAGGGCTGAAGAAGCCAGATAAATTCCTTGGAATTATGGTTACAGGCATTTGTGCCCAACACAGATGCTAGGAACTGAACTCAGGTCCTCTGCAAGAGCGTCTTAGCTGCTGAACCATCTCTCAGCACTGGGGGTGGAGGTGTACCCACAATGCACTCTGTTGCAATTAGCTGGAGAAATGCATTTGAAGGTGTACTTACTTGCAGAGTTGAAAAGTTCATTAGGGGAAAGGGCAGTGGTGTCTTGTGTATGAACTTTAAGGAAAGATTTGGGGAAGGTGACCCAGGTCCTGCTGAGACCAGCTGAGTTGGCTCTGGTTTTCCCAGTCCTGACCTTCCTCTTAACTGCTCAACTTGTCTGCATCACGTCCAGCCAGCTGCAAGTTCTATTATCTTCCCATGGGTTCCTGACCTCACATTTTAACCCTAACATCTCCAGGTGTCCAAGGACCCCAGGGCCCACCAGGCAGCAAGGGAGAAGCAGGTGAGTAGGTGTCACAGGAACACACCGTGGGCTTTCGCAGGGACAAGGACCCACACCAGTTAAACCCTGTGGGGTGAGCCAAAAGGGGAGGTAGCTTGTATGAGACCTGGGTGGGCTCAGAGGTAAGGGGGGAGTCCACAAACGGTAGTATTGCTCAATGGTGCCTCAGCCAGGCAGGTGATAGGGTGTGGACATCACAGTTGAACCTTCTCTGCTGAGGACTGCAAACCTGTGAGACCTTAGGGAAAAGTGCAGCTCCATGGTCCAGTGGGGGCTGAACCTGCCTTTGTGATCTTGCCTCCCTCACCTCTGTGTACATCAGTTTCTTTATACATAAAATGAAGCTGAACTTTTGTGTTCATGTTATACATTGCCCCCCCTTCAAAAGCGTAGGCTCACCTCTGAGCCCTTAGTCTTCATGGAGTTCCCCCAGTACCCAGTGGTTCAGTCTGCTGCAGAGGAATAATGCAGAATCGTGTAAGACAGGATTTAACAGCCAGGAGCAGAGCCAGCTGGTCTAGATAAAAGGGGAAGTAAACAAGCCAGCAGGCTTGCCCCTCCAGAAAGCTCCTGCAGCCACAAAAGGTCAGCTGAACAGATAAAGCTACTTCTAGGAACTGGCTCCATTAGGAAGGACAGTTAATAGGATCCCTGGGAACCCATTGTTCTCTGTCAAGGCAGGGGTTCTTCCAAAAGGCTTTAAAATCAGAAAGGAGGATTACAGTGTGGCGAGGAGGAGCATGCATAGACACTCATACCCTCACCCACTGCATCACCACGTGCACACGGACACACATACATTCATTTACAAACACATGTCTACACAACCATTGTGTGTTCACACTCATAGACACACACACACAAACACACAGAGGCCGACATTCACTCATGCACACATATGAACACTGGTGCCTACACATGCATGCATCCTTATACTCACACCACACAAGGGCCACACACTTGTGCGCATGTACGGACACGTGTATGCACACACGAATACTCATACCATACATTCATGCACTCAAGTGTGTGTATGAACACACATTCTGGCACACATACATCCTCACAATGCACAATCTTGGAAACACACACTCACACACTCATGCACACGCGTGAGCACACATTTATGCACACATGCAGCCTCGCTCTCAGGTGCTCACACACTCATGTACACACGTAGGCTTCTGCACAGACTCCAGTGCTCACACTTTCACACAGCATATTCATACTTACGCGTGTGCACCTGCAGATACTCACATGGCCTATGCACAAATGACCTCACACTCATACAGCAGGCGGGCCACTTAGGTGGGATCTAGTCTGTCCTCTTGCAACTCAGAAAGCAACAGCCTTGAAGTAGGTTCCCCAGATCCCAAAGATGGCAGTCAACTAGGCCACCTGGAAGGACAGGCTCAACCCATTCCTAGAGGCACAGTCTGAGGTCTTAGTCTTCTTGTGACTCCAACAGGCACCTGCAGAGAGCAGGAGAAAGCTGGGCAATCTTACTAACCCCCCAACACTCCAGCCATGCTTCTGAACCCCATAAACCTAACGGGAGGGTGAAGTGTCTTTGATGGAGACCATAAGCCCAGAGCAGCTCAGGCATCCCAGCAGGTCTTTCTCCACAGCTTGCCTGGCAGCCTCTCTTCCCCTTCCTTTCTCACCCACCTTCTGGGATCTCCCCATTTCTCTGTGCTCTAGTGAGGCACCTGCAGAAGGGTCCAGCCATCACCAGCCCCATTTTACAGATGAGCATATTGTGGCAAGGGATACTGAGGTGTCTTTTCCAGATCATCTACCATGCTTGGAGAGGCAGCCATGATTCACACCCACTTGCCTTGTTCTAGAGCTTTCTTCCACAGCTACTCACTGGCCCAAGCCTTGGAAAAAGTCACTTCCATGTGGGCCTGCCTGAGACTCTGCTGCATGTTTGCTTGTGCATTTGTGTATAGAGTAGAGGGATCTTATGATTGGGGACCTTGGGGCCCCCATAATGTCATCTAACTAAAGAAACCAACCACAGTGACTGAGTCCTTCCTCTCATTTCACAGGCCTCCAGGGATTCACGGGTGCACCAGGGAAGCAAGGAGCAGCCGGTAACTTAGGCTTCCTCTTCTGGGACAACCAATGCATTGTCAATGCCCATGGGGCAGCTGTCCCCAGGAGCTCTCTCTACAGCCCTGCCCTGGCCCTGAGAGTGAATGGCTTCCTATTCTTCTTTTCCTCACAAGTCTTCAAAGAGCTCACCATGACCACCAAAGAGATGAGCTAATGAAGTGTACCCTATGTCTTCCCTGGAGATCCCTTCCCTCACACTCTGCTTCTATCTTCAGGAGCCCGTCCTCAGTAGGACAATGGCACTCACCTCTGTTCTTATCACAGGTGCTCCAGGACCTCGAGGAGAGAAGGGCACAAAGGTGACAACGGTCTCACTGGCCCCAAGGGGGAACATGGCACCAAGGGAGACAAAGGAGACCTAGGCCTTCCAGGTAAGGGTTGTGTTGGGTGTTAGCATTCACAGTGAAGCCTGAGGAAGCAGAAAGTCTTTTTGTTCTGGCTGAAAACAGGGCTTGGCTCAAGAACTGCATGTCCAGCTATTTAAGAGAAGCCTCAACTGTACTCCAGTTCTTTTGAAAACGAATTAATTTCAATAGATACATAATCATTCATGTTTGTGAGCTACAGTGTGGTATGAATATTATACAAAGATACATTTTTTTTAAAAAAATGCAAGGTATATGGTTTCTCTGTCTCCCATACATTTTTATTTCTGTGTGACAAGAGCCATCCAGACGGTTTTCATGAACTGTTTGAACTCATAAGGTGAGGACACCAGAGTGGTGTCCTCCAGAATGGAACTCCATTCTCTATTAGCACTTGGTGTCTTGTATGTGTGGTATATGGTGTGTATGCATGTATACACGATTGCACATGCATTGCTGCTGGTTTGTTTTTATTTCAAATAGTTTTTTATACAATATATTCTCATTATGGTTTGTTTCTTGGGGTAGGTCTCTCAATGAACCTGGAGCTCACTTACTGGCTAAGCAGCGAACCCCAGGGATCCCTTGCTGTGTCCTTTTGTGCTCTAGAATTACAAGCATGTATCACCATGCCTGGCTTTTTTGTTTGCATGCGAGGATTCAAACTCAGTACCTCAGGCTTATTCAGCAGGCACTTTACCCACTGAGCCACCTTCCTGGTCCCAGGAAGCATCCATTCTTTATATCTTGAATTGAGTGGCCTCCCTCCAAGTATTGAACTAGCCTAACTCACTCAGACCCAGAGAGGCTGGTTCTTGCTCTTGCTGTCCTCTTCAGGGTCACTCACTAATTAATCATGTCTCTATTCTGAATTCACTGGGCGAAACCTGGCATGGTACCTAAGTCCTCTCCCAGGCCCTTGTCAAAAATAACAGAATAGAAGGCTGGAGAGATGATTCACTTGGTGATGTACTTGAGTACAACACAAGTTTGATCCCAGAACCTGTGTAGAAAGACTTGGAGTGGTCACACTTGCTTGTAATCCCAGTGCCAGGGAGACAGAGACAGGCAGATACCTAAGACTAACTGGACAGCCTGTCTGTTGAGTTCCAAAGCAAGTTCCCCACCTCAAAACCAAAACCAAGTAGATAGCAACTGAGGAACAACACCTGAGGTCCTCTGACTTCAAACTCATGTCCATGAACGCCCACACATAAATGTTCACCCACACACTTGAGCATAAATAGGTATACACATAAAAACCAGCACACTTCAGTGTTAGAGAATAGAGCCATAAGTTCCTTTTAGTTAAATTTCTGCAAGCTTTCTAGTAGAAAGCAGAAAAGGTTGCTTTGGGGTGACAATCCTCTTTAAGACCTTCATCCCATGTTGGTTCCACTGGGAACAGAGCTGAGTGTCCACACCCAGTCGACAGTGTGACCTTAGTGTCTCTCAGAGTAGCTAATACCAAGCAAGCCCACTGTACAGCCCCCTCCCCAGCTGGCCTGCCCTTCAGGAAGGAGGCTGCCCTCAATTGATATGCACCAGGTACTAAGGGAAGGGAGGAGGAAGAGACAGAGGACTCAGAAGAGGACTGGCTGGATGAGTCTGGAATGCTGATGACAAGTGGAAATTTTGAAATCTTGGGTGCCAGGGAAGCCCGTGTCTGCACCGCCGGCGGGCACAGAAATTACTGCATTGTTCTTCTCTCTCCCGATGACCTTTGCTATTCTCAGAATCCGGGAGATGCTTTCTAGAACATTCAGATTTCTGACTGAGAGGCTAGGAAAGATAATCCCCATAATGTAGACAGTAAAATGAGCCCCCAAAGTACTGGATGACCCCAGGCTGTAATTCTTCTCCTCTTGGTAAGAGTTCTGACTGGGGTCCTGGGAACTCAACAGTTTCTGGTGTTTGGTTATCTGACTAATCTGTCATGAGTCTGTGTCCTGTCTCTGGGGAAGGGGCTCCTTCCTGGAGGGCTGTGACTAGATCTTCCCCAGTGGGTACAGGGCATTCTATTTTGGAATTTGGGTGAGATAGGAAATGCCTAAGTAGGGCTATTTTACCCTCCTCCTATGTCCAACCTTGATTTCTCTTTTGTTTGTTACAGGAAGCAAAGGGGACATGGGCATGAAGGGAGATACGGGGTCATGGGGTTCCCTGGAGCCCAGGGACCTAAAGGCGATGCTGGAAAACCAGGCCTACCAGGTGAGAGTTTACACTGTTGGGACACAGACCTGAAGGCACTGCTGTTCTCTCTGGTAGCTGAGCCAGTAAGAGTTGACAACATTCTTAAGTGTCCCATCTATTGCAGGTTTGGCTGGATCTCCTGGAGCCAAAGGTGATCAAGGTAGGAGCTGTGGGCATCTGGGCAGATTGGCTGTGGTCTCCAGGAAGAATCAAGTGGGGAAAATTGCCAATTATCTTTCTTCCTTTCTCCCTCCTTCCTCCTTCCTTCCCTCCCTCCCTCCTTCCCTGTTTCTTCTTCCTTCCTCTTTTCCTTTCTTCCATTTCTTCTTTTTTTTTTTCTTCTTTCGTTCTGACAGGGTCTCATGTATCCCAGGCTAGCCTAAACCTCATATTTATCTAAAGATGACTTTAAACATCTTATTCTCCTGCCTCCAGCCCCCAAATTCTGGGGTCTCAGTATAGTACCACTATGCCAGGTTTCATCTCATCATAGTGTTAACCCAGAGCACTCCAGGGGTTTAGGAACCTGACTGTTCCTTTAAACAAATGGTCAGTTGGTAGAAGAGGGCAGACTTTAACGAAAACCATCTTTACATGTCTACCTCCTGGGCAGCTGAGGTGCAGAGCTGGATAGTCCCACTCAAAGTTCTCAATCTGTCCACCATCTTAAATTCCATGGCTGTGATGTAGGAGATGGAGCTTAAGGCATTGTTTCTCTTTCATCCATATGGCAGTAGATGAATCCTAAGGATGCTGGATGATTGGTGTTAGGAAGTGTATGTCATGGAGGATGGGGAGCCTGCCCTTGTACCACTGACCCTCTAACCCTGCCATTATCACTTACCTTTCAGGAAAACCTGGACTGCCGGGTGTTCCAGGCTCTCCAGGTGCACCAGGACCTTCAGGTGCCAAGGGTGAGCCAGGACGCACTGGTCCTCCTGGGCCAACAGGTGAGGCCCTTGATCCCTGCACTGGGAATGATATCCCAGCATATGCCCATTCCAATCCTTACTCCCATGTGGTGTCTGTCTTCTAGGACCCCCAGGGATTGCTGGGAATCCAGGAATTGCAGGTATAAAAGGAAGCAAGGGGGACACAGGTAAGTGAGTGTGCAGGGGGGTGGGAAGCAGGGTTGCTGGGTTCTGTGGGAAGACAGGAAGGAGGATTGCTTCCCAGCATCCCACAAGAGGCAGAGATTCTTCTGTCTTCAGGCCTTGGAGGATCCTGATAAAGGAAAGTAATTTCTTTCATTATAACCCCTTGAGCACAAGTTTCCTGGGTTATTCTTTTCTGTCCATGGTTCCTAGAGAGCCTTGAGTGCCGTGACCAAACCTGGAGCATCACAGAGGGAAGCTGAAACCTCATCCCAGCTGGGCTCACCTGTGGTGACCTCAGCATCTAGGATTAGGACAGAGGGCAAAAACTCTTCCTTTGCATTCTATTCGAGCACTGGTCCAACGCAGGAAGCTCATGGAAGCTGGTTTACAAGGCGTTGTACAGCCTAGCAGAAGCTCTCCATACAGTGAATCTGGGAGTTTGTCTGAAAGTCGGATTGCAAAGATGCTCTTTTCCAGATTCTGTCATATAGACTAACATTGATCATTTTATTCTGCCCTACAGACTAACACAGAGTCATACTATTCCATTGTATAGACTAACAGAGTTACTCTATTCTGTTGTTTAGACTGAGAGAGTTCCTCTATCCTGTCCTATAGATTAACAGAGTCATTCTATTCTGTCCTATAGACTAACACAGAGTCACTCTATTCTGTGGTCTGGGTTATAAATAACTTGCCAGATTTGTGTGTGTCACATGGCCTCTCGTCAGTGTGGGTCACTTGATAAGACCCTGAGCTAATCTATCTGATATCTAAATCCATTCTACATTGTGCTTACCTGGTCTAGAAAGTTCAGGCCACTGCACTGGGTACTGTGGTGATGAGCAGATTGCCATAAGTGCATAGGCAGATGCCATAGACAGACTATAGGCATGCTCCAAGTGTGGACTCTCTAAATGCCATTTGGAAAGCCCTGTGCAGACGGGAGTGCCAGTGGAGAGTGCTGTAAGGATAAAGAGCAGAGCCATAAGGTTAGGCTCCTGTCTTCAAGAATGTCAAAGGACCCTCTGCCCTGACCCCTCTCTCTACCAGAGAATAAGGTTGAGCAAGGTCAAACAACTTGGGTGTCCTATGAACACACAAAAAGGCTGACCCATCCCCAATTCAACTTGTCAAGAGGTTGGCTGACTCACTCACTCACTCATTCACTCACTCACTCACTCACTCACTCACTCACTCACTCATGCATTAGAACCTCCTAGCAGGCCTTGAACTCTTGAGTATATGATCCTTGTTTCTTTCCTGAAGGCAATTAGGAGCCATGGTTAAGGGATAAGCTGCATTTTCTCCATTCTTTGATTCCCTCAAGGCTCACACACCCTCACAATCCCTCACCAGGGTTAGAGAGATAGCTCGTTGGATTAAATAATTGCCTAGCAAGCATGAGGACCTAAAACCAATCCCCAGAACTCATGTCAAAATAAGCCAGCAGACTTGCTTTTAATCCCAGTTTGATGGAGGTGGAGAGGGGTGGATCCCTGGGGCTTGCTGGCCAGACAGCCTAGTCTACTCAGAACGTTTCAGAAGAGTGAGAGATACTATAACGGAACATAAGGTGGGAAGCATCTGAGGAGCAACAGTTGAGGTTGTCCTCTAGCCGTCATATATATGCGCATATGTATACATGTACACACATACACATACACACATGACCCCACATCAACTCATACACAAGAACCCACATACATACGTGCACCTGCACACACAGAATCACACACACACAAGACTCCATGCCAATTTTATTACAGACATCTTAATCTATGGCTCATTGATCTCCATATAGCTGGTAAGCATCTTTATGTGGTGTCTGTGTGTGTACCCATTAATCATCCAGATGGTAAATCCCATCAGTCCAATCCTATAGGTCATCCATTAAGTATAGCTCCCTATGTAAACTCGGTGGATTACATATTCAATTTATGATGTATGATAATCACCACGTAGGTTGGTGGCTCACCCAAGGCCAAAGCTTGCCTTCGTGCAACATCTGTTGGCTTATGTGAATTTCTCATGGAAGGGACTTCCCAGAATTCTGTGGGCTAATGAGTGGTCACACAGATTAGATTTGGTGGTTATCGGGGTGGGTGGCAGATGGGATCTGAATGTCATCCTCATGTTTGAAGACAGTATCCCTTTGTATCCTCACTGTCAGGAGGCTGGTAATCCCCAAGCCAGAGCTTCTGTGGCAATTATCCAGTTTTGATAAAGCAATCCAGGTTTTCAAACCCATGGGTTTCCCATTTTGTAAATAAAACTATGAATCTCTCAATCGAACAACGAGCTGATTCAGATGAAGACAGAGGAATGACATTACACTGACTTGGTCTGGGTTTCATTATTATGGGTTAATTATAAGCAAGGAGAGGTCTGTTTGCTGTTAAATAGGCCTCCGGCCTATGCCCTATGCTCTGAACTTTATCATCACACTCTTGATCTCTCAACCCCCACTTGAGTTTTATCTTCCATGCCTAGCAATCAGGAAGCAGAGATGGAGCTGCATATTACACAGCATGAGGACCTGAGTTCAGATCCCCATAATCCATGTAAACACCAGACTGACATAGAAGCCACCTACAGTTCCAGTCCTCAGGAGACAGAGAAAGGGATGACCAGGGCATGCTGGCTAGCTACACTAGCCTGAACTGATGAGCTCTGGGTTTGGTCAGAGACTCTCTCTGCCTTGATAAACAGGAGGTCATTGAGGAAAACATTTGTCATCAACTTTGGCATCATGTGAGCACTCACACATACATACGTGCCTATATGTACATGCACATTGCAACACATTGCAAAGGCTCAGAGAGGCTAAATTCTTTGTCACTGGCTGCTAATGCACAGTGAGTCTGAGAGTTCATCCCACTGTCTGAGCCCAAAGATATGCTTTTCCTGATTTTCTATCTGGAGTAACACGGGCTGTAATCCAGGAGAAGTCAAAGTTGCCCTTGCTTAGGGCTGCCTCAGTGGAGCCTGGATCAGTAAATTAGAAACCTGTGTTCCTGGGTCCCCACTCCAGTCCCACTTAATCAACATCTCTGAGTGAACCTGTTAAGATGATTCTGTGTACGCACTTGTGTGTGTGTGTGTGTGTGTGTGTGTGTGTGTGTGTAGAAGCCACCAGAGGAGCTTGTCAGATAACTCCCTCTATCAATTCCTATCAATTCCTGCTTTATTTTTTGAGACAGAGTCATTGAGCAAGAAGTTTGCTACCTATCTTCATTCCCCAGCACAGGGTTACAGCCATGCACAGCCATGCACAGCCATGCACAGCCATGCACAGCCATGCACAGCTATGCACAACCATGTCTGCCTTTAACATGGGTGTTGTGGATTTGTACTCGTGTCCTGATGCTGGCACAGGAACTGTTCTCATCCAGTGAACCACCTCCTAGTCCCACACAAACCACAGGCAGTAGATTCTGAGACACATTGAAGTTAGACAGTGGTGTCATTCAGGGGAGCCTGGAGAGCCCCTGAGAGGTTGTTCAGATCAAGCTAAGGGAGACTTCAGAAAGAAGCAAGCTGGGTGTATCAATGGGACAAAGACAGCTTAGGGGAACCATGGAGCTAGAGTCTGGGGAACAGCCAGGATGTACTGTTCACTCCTTTAGGACCATGGATAGATCCCCTCATATCTCTGAGTATCATAGGTCCACTTCCTCTCTGAAGCAGGGAACCAGCAGGAATCCTCGGGGGAGTAGATGAGGCTGAGCTGCACAGACAGCTCTGTTGGTAAAGTACTTGAGAGTCTGAGTTCAATTCTCAGAACTTGTGTGAAAGCAAGCTGAGCGTGGGGCACCCATTTATTACAACAATACCGGGAAGTTGGAGACTGAGGATCCCTGGGGCTCAGTGGCCAGCCTGAGTTAGATAGAGCAGAGCTGAATCTCTGTGTTCTGGCCAGTCAGGGATTGGAGCAGATCCATAATTTTCTCATTCCTTATCCCCAAGAAGGGTCATCAAGAGGCCACCCAGGCTCCTCTGGTCCCCTTGCTGGCACTGTGTGGGGTCTGGGAACTCCAAGAGTAGAGTGGTGGGAAGGTCAGGAAGGAACTCTCCTCAGGCCATGGCAAGGTTTCTGGTGATCTCATAGGGTGTGGTAAGACTGACCCATGTCACCAATGTGAAGCCTGTCAAGCACAGATGGCTATGAACAGCTACTCTTTCTCAATGGCCCATAATAAGCTTGCACCCCTCAGGTTTGCAGAACTGTCTAAGGATTCCTACTGATCTGAAAGAAATCAGTATGAACCCTTAAAATGCTAAAGGAACAGAGCATGACCTACCATGGAGATGCCTGAAGGGTGCTGGAGATAGTGGGTCTTCTCAGGTTAGCATTCATAAAGGAATGAATGAGAGGAGAGGAGGAGAGTGAAGCAGATGGTTCATGGGCAATTTAGTTTGAGGCCAAGCCAGACATATCTCTCTCTCTCTCTCTCTCTCTCTCTCTCTCTCTCTCTCTCTCTCTCTCTCTCTCTCTCTCTCTCCCTGAGACAGAGGAGCAGGAGAGAAAGGACCTGTCATATTAACCTCAAATGGAATAACCACAAATAGTTGCTTTCTTATTTTTCCATTTCTGAACATAAAACTGCTTTGCCACGTGGATCTTTATACATCCTGGAGAGACAGCAAATAATCCAACAAATAGCTAGTTAATAGGCGCTGGCCTTGTCATGAGGGCCTGAGTTTGATCCTCAGGAATACAAACTAAAACCTTAGCCAGACATAGTGTTGTGCTCCTGTAATCCTAGAGCTGGGGAGGTAGAAACAGAAGATCCCTGGGGGTTCATTTTCCAGCCAGCCTAGGCTACTTTGAGAGTTCTAGGCTCCAGTGGGAGAGCCTGTCTCAAAGGACAGGATGGACAGAGCCCATAGAAGGACACTGAAGGTTATCCCCTGTCCTCTACATTCTCACATACAAACACAAATTAATATTGGCCTATCTACTACAGGTGATAACCCCCAAAGATCTGGGTGGCCACTGCACAATCCTTGTAACTAAAATGTGCCTTTACAAAGTATTTCTGATCTCTCTTCTGAAAATCTCATGAAACAATAAGGACACAGGTTGGATTCATGGTCAAATCAGGTCACTGGTGCCCAGACAGGGAAGGCTGGCCAGGGCATCTGGAATCTACATACCTCAGACCTTCACCCAGCACGTCGTCACCATTTCATGGAAACACGCCCATATCTTCATTTGTCTGCAGCCTGTCTCCCCTTCCACACCATCATGAGGCTTGAAGCAATCACAGAGAACCAGCGTACCCTTCCATCTGCATTAATCAGACAAAGGTAGAGGCTGTCTAAGATTAAAAGTGTCTAATATCTAAGTTTTATTATCTTCTCCCCCTTTCCTGTTTCCATTTTAGGATTTCAAGGACAGAAAGGCACAAAAGGAGAATCAGGAGTCCCAGGTAAAGGGTTGGCTTTGTTTTAATTTCTCAGGATGATGACTGGGAGGCCTGTGTGTTGGAACTAAGCCTCATTGGCTTTGTACACTGTGACCTTACTCTCAGAATTGAGGCAGAGACTGAGGTTTGTCACCCAAACCTCTATTCCTTCCCTAGAAGATCTGGGTTAAATGGCAGGGCCTCAGTATCCCAAAATGGAGAGAAAGTGGGTTAGAGTCTGAGGAGGATGGCAGTGCATTCAGTGGTGTCAGGCCATGCTACCACCAAAGGAATTGGTGGACCCCAAGTCCCCTTAGGGGTTAAGGCTTCTCCTATCTCTGCCTTGCCCTGTTTCACCCTTCCTGGCTTCCCAAGTCCCTCCACTCCCCTGCTGCTATTTCTCATTAGGTTTCCTTCTTCTTCTTCCTCTTCTTCTTCTTCTCCTCCTCCTCCTGTTTCCTCTTCTTCCTCTCTTCCTCCTCCTTCCTTCATGATCACTATACCCATCATGTCCAAAGCAGTCTACTTTGAAAGAAACAAGGAAGTGCAATATCAAGGGCATGGTACTGGCTTACTCTTAGCCTTGGTAAAAGCCAGTGGTAGGTGATGTCATAATGGATACATAGCCCCAAATACCACAAATTCCAATGAGCAAAGATAAGAACTAAATCTAGTCTTGTTGATTTTGGTTTGGTTGTGTTTGGTTTGGTTGGTTTTTTTTTTTTTTTGTTTTTTTTTTTTTTTTTTTTTTTTTTGGTTTTTTCGAGACAGGGTTTCTCTGTATAGCCCTGGCTGTCCTGGAACTCACTCTGTAGACCAGGCTGGCCTCAAATCAGAAATCTGCCTGCCTCTGCCTCCCAAGTGCTGGGATTAAAGACGATGCCACCACCACCGCCCGGCGGTTTGTTGTTTTTTGAGATAGTCTCACTATGTAGCCCTGGCTAGACTAAAAACTTGCTATGTAGAGCAGGTTGACATCAAACTCATAGAATCTTCCTGCTTCTGCCCCCCAACCCAGTGCTATAACTGAATCTTTAATCAGACTGAAGTTTATCCAGCCAGCCAGCAAGCTGAAACATGGGAATCACCATCCTATCTTTCCATCTGAATCCATCCTATCAGTGAGAGTTCAGAAGGACAGGAAGCCAGAGAAGCAGAATCCCAGGCTCTCTTCTGCAGATAGCACCCCCACATGGCCTGGAGGACTACCAATCATGACCATATCCTCCTAACACTCTTGCTGAGGTTCCATCTCCCAACACAAGAACCTTAGTGGGGTGTGCTCAAACAATTCCTATGTCAAAGCAAGTGCTAAAACAGAATGCAGGCAGATTTCTGGTGTGTTTTCTCTCCATGTGAGCTACATACATATCCTATTACAGTCTTAATTTATTAATCAGACATGGGGACCTAGAAACATTCTAAGAAATTATCACCAAAAACTAAAACATAATTATCTCATCTTCTAAGGAATCTTCCAGCCATATCTTCCTGTGCATTCTCAGTAGCATTAAGATGGGAGACCAGATAACTAAACAGCCCTCAGCTGGACCAAAGCCTTGGCTACATGCTCACATAGCTCATTACTGGGAGATCTGATAGTCCAAGATCACTCACCCACTAATCAGAAAGTCCCTTGTGTCCTCTAGGGAACAGAGTGTGGCATCTCTGTGGCTAACTATCCCTCTTAGGCTTTGTAGGCAGAAAAGGAGACACTGGAAGCCGGGGCTGCCAGGCCCCAAAGGAGAACCTGGACAAACCGGTCCGAAGGGAGACCCTGGGATGAAAGGTAGGTGCTGCTTTTGAATGGACTTAAAGGTTATGGGTCTTGAGAACCCAGGCTGCTGGAGGTGTCTTTATTGAGTTACCAAGTTACTTGCTAGGAATTATATTGGAAAGGCATCATCAAGTTTACCCAGGAGCCATATAGCCTTCCCATCTCTGCTCCAACCACCTCAGGCAGCACCACAACCGAATGAGTCTTTCCGTAAGCCTTGTTGCTTACCGAGTTTCTCTCACTAGCCTAACTCCCATCCTTTCGATATATCTGAGGCCTGCTTCCTCTTACCAACCGCTGGTGCACAGATAACTATCTCCAGAGATCCCAGGTCATAGGCAGAGCTGGAGGAGAGAAACTGACCCCTCCTCCCTCTCTGTGTTCTGATGTGGGAAAAGGGAGTGAGGAAGATCTTGGATCAAAGTGCATGGGTTTTCTCTTCATGACAGGGTCTTCTGGCCAGCAAGGACAAAAGGGAGAAAAAGGTCAAAAGGTAATTGATGCTTTTATTGTCTTTTACTTTATCTTTTAGAGTCAATTCAGTGTTGCAAAAATAGTGTGTTAGGGTGGGGGCTTATTTCCCAAGAACAGTCTTCACATCCAGCCTGAGCCAGTTTGTGGCCAGTGATCTAGGCAGCACCCCTACCTTGCCTTTCCACTTCATCTTTTCTGCCTATCCCTTCCTTGTTCATATCCCCTTCCTTCTGCTCCCTCCTGCTCCCATCTCTCCCTCCTCCCCTTCCATCTCTTCTTCCTCCCTGTTTCATCTCTCCCTCCTCCCCAGTTTGCCTCCATCGTTCCTCACTCCTCCTTTCCTTCTTTTTCTTATCATTTCTCTTCCTTACTACCTCGTCTTCTCCCTCTACTCCCTCCCTCTCTTCCTTTTTTTTTCCTTTCCACCACACATGGCAAGGCATCATTGTACAGAGGCATCTGCCCCTGTGCCTTGTTCCCTCTAAGGCAAAATGCAGGAGAGCGGCACCCAAGAAAGAGTTACTGCTGAAGGGGGATTCTTGAGAGCTCTGGTGACATGGTCCTGTTTGTCCTCCTAACTGTAGAACTTCTAAGAGCAGCAGAAAAATGCACATCAATGCTGGCCAACACTTGCCTCACCTTACACACATATGTTCATGTCCAGGCGGATTCCTCCAAGCTGTCCGGATCGCGGGTGGCACCAGCAGAGGCCGAGCTGAAGTTTACTATAACAATGCCTGGGGGACAATTTGTGATGATGGTTGGGATAATAATGATGCCACTGTCTTCTGCCGCATGCTCGGTTACTCCAGTGGAAAAGGACTTAGCAGCTATGGAGGTGGTAAGTGACTCCACAGTCAGGGATTTTTTTCCTGCACATTTCAAAGTGGTACAGTGACAGCCTTTGGTGAAGTGGTGTATCATGGCTGTGGCTAAAGAAAACCATTGATTCAAGAAACTGGAGAGTCCTGCAGCTTAGCAGTAGGTAGAGTACAGCTCCACGACTCTGGGCTTTGGACTAGTCTCTTTCTAGCTTAGCAACCTGTCTGAAGGACTTGTCACATTCTCAGGAGTGACAGCAAAGGCTATAAAAGGCTCGGGTCACTGCCATGGGTCACTCACTGTCCATCTGGTCTTAGAGTCAGGATGTCATGTGGTCAAGATAATTTATGGAGTGGGAACAAGTGTGGCTGTTAAGAGCAGAGGGAGAAGACAGAGCTATAGCAAAGGCAGACACTCCACATCAGTAACTCACCTCAGTAGCTGCCAGAGGTCTTAGCCATAAAGATATACCCTACCTCTGTGCATGTGTGTGCATGCATGTGTACATGTACATACCTGTCCATGCCTGTTCATGTGGGTTAGCATGCATGTATGTGCACATGTTTATGGAGGACAGAGGACCACCTCAGATGTTTCTCAGTCCTTGTTTTCATGAGACGGGATCTCTCACTAGACTGGAACTACTAACTTGATCGTGTTGCCTGGCCAGTGAACACCAGGGAGCTGTCTGCCTCCACTCCCTAAGCACTGAGATTACAGGCACACACTGCCATATCCTGTTTTTGTTTTCTGACATGGATTCTGGAGTCAGACTCAAGGCTTCCTGCTTGAGTGGGAAGCACTTTGTCCGCTGAGCTGTCTTCCCAGCCCCTGTGAAGATCTTTTAAAGAGTACATAGGGAGTTAGGCAAGGTGGCAGGCACCTGTTACTCCAGCTTCTGGGAGGCTAAAACAGTATGATGGAGCATTGAGGCCATCCTGGGCTACATAGTTAGCTCTGTCTCAAGAAAAACAAAAGCGAAAAATGAGAAGAAAGAAAAATAAAGGCAATATTTACTATATTCAATTTGGGGAAGCTGCCTTGGGGCACTAGAATTCAGTTTATACACCCGCTACTCCTGCCCTGGCAAAGACGCTGGCTGGACAACAGGGTACAAGGCCATCTCCCCTTGCTCCTTTCCTTGGGTGTCCTCTGCTTCACCCCACCCCAAAGCACCTCCCTGCAGCTCTCACAGAGGCCACTCTCTGCCTATTCCCTTGAGACAAGGTCTCTCACTGAACCCAGAGCTAGGCTGGCAGCCCTTTTATGTGTGTACTGGAGATCCGAACTCAAGTTCTCATGATTTTACAACAAGCATTCTTACCCACTGAGCCATTTTCCACGGTTTTGTACTTGCCTTTCAATAGAACCTAGCTGGGCTGTAAAACTCTTTGAATAGTCAGTAACATTAGAGCACAGCCAAGTGTAATCCAGAGCTCTGTCTTTGATCTATCGGGGAAGGGGCTGGCAGAGGCTGTGTTAGGTCCTGAGAAGTATAGATACAGCAAGAGGACGCTGAGCTAACGAGGAGCCGATGGAAGGCTGTGTGTGAGCATACTGTGTGGATTAAGTAGTAAATATTTGCATGAGCTTTCACTGTGTGGTTGAGGTCAGAGAGGAACCAGAGATATTTTACAAGATATTGTAAGAGCTCACCGAGCCTCTCGCGTGGGCTGGGAGGTGGCCTGTCACCCACCCTGAACTTTTTACCTTAACATCCCTCCCTTCTCTCTCCTGTTCTCTGTCTCAGGCTCTGGGACTATCTGGCTGGATGATGTGAGTTGTCTGGGGACAGAGGAAAGTTTGTGGACTGCAGGAAGAGCTCCTGGGGCTCTCACAATTGCAACCACAAGAAGACGCAGGCGTGGAATGCCGCTGACTTGGGAGCCCGAGAGGTCATCAGTGTGTCCCCAGGTGTCTTCTGGCTCCACTCACATGGAGATCTGTGGGCTCACTAACTCTACTGAGGGAAATTAATAAAGCTCAACTGGGGATCTGTTGTGGCTGAATGTCCCTTAGCTAGCACCCCTGTGTTTTCCAGCCATGCCCAGTCAGCATGTGCATGCTAGGCTGATAAATATGCCCTTGACCTCATAAGCTGGGGTGGGGGGAGATGAGTCTGAAGTGTGTCAGCATTACTGTGCACAGTCTAGACCATTCCTTCAGTCATTCACACCTTTCAGGGTTCCCTTATTCCTTCTGTCCATCACCAGTGCACGGCCCTATCTCTGGCTATCTGCTGCTTGCAGACAGTGCCAGGTCACAGGATACATGTGAACTGTCCCTTTCTGTCTGAGGGTACTCTGAGTTCCATAACTGTGAGGAGCTTTGTCCATCCCCACCCTACCCCACCCCACCTTGACCAATGCCAGAGTAGAAACTCAGAAAAAAACTTACTGAGGACAAAGAAGATGGCTCCATGGATAAAAGAAAGTGCTGACTGCACTAGTGTGAGGTCCTGAGTGTAAAACCAGACCTGGAGACATGGCTCAATGTTCAAAGCACTTACTGCTCGTACAGAAGACCTAGCTAGGCTCTGTGCCCAGCGCCATGTCAGGCAGCTCACGACAACCTGCACCACCAGTGCCAGAGGCTCGGATATCACTTCTGGCCTCCACAGACATCATCAGAAGTGGGAGAAGTGGCTCAGCAGTTAAGAGCATAGGCTGCTCTTGTGAAGGAACACACATTAGGCAGCTCACAACCATTCCTGACTCCAGTTCTAGGTGATCTGACACTCTCTTCTGACCTCTTCAGATAGCTGTACTCAATGTAAATGCACACACACACACACACACACAACCCCTGTATACGTACACATCTGTACATACATACATACACACACACACACAAACTGCCATCTATCAATAAGTCACACACACACCTGTATACACACACATCTGTACATACATACACACACACACACAAACTGCCATCTACTCAATAAGTCACTGGGTCCCAGTGTCCCACTTTGTAAAATGTTGCTAATGATTCCTCCCTTCTCAGGAGAATAACCTAAGATGATAAATGAAAAGAAAATATTATTTTAAATTATGTCTGTTCAGTTTGTAGAATGTCTGCCTAGTACACACAAAGCTCTGGGTTCCACTTTCAGCATCACATAAACTCAGTGTGGTGGTACAAGGTCGAGAGTTCAAGGTCATCCTCCACTTCACAGTATAGCCTAGCCTGGGTTACATCAGACTGTATCTCAACTTTTAGAAGATATTAAGACCCAATTGGAATTGTATCTCCTTTAGAAAATGATCAACAGGCACTCACTCCAAGGAGTGGCTTCCACTCGATAACTTTCCATAACCCACTTACATGAAGAAGGAAAGCCCAGCGCTGAGTCTGAGGCTCAGCGTGTGCCGGTGAGACTTACCCAGGCTAGCTGTGCTGTGCTTGCACAGGACAGAGAACAGTGGCAATGCTGTGCTCTTCCATGCCACCAGCACCTCCATCTCACAGATGCGACCCAGACACCTGTATCTCAGTCCACTGGACCCATGGACCCAGCTCCATTTGTACAACATTAGACTCCGAAGCATTTGGGAGATGTACATTGCTGCTAATGAGTAAAATGGTGCTCAGAGTTCTTTGTTAATATCATACACAAACAGAACTCACCTGATGAGGTTATGCTAGGTCCATGGCAGCAGGTAGGTGGTAATATGCATGGATTTGTTCAAACACTTTCCAGTTCCCCTTTGAAATAGGGTAATCAGAGGGACAAGAGGACATGTCCCAAGAATACAAATCATCAATTCATACACTAAAAAGAGCCTGGAGGCTGCAGAGATGCCTCAGTAGCTTTGAGAACTTACTGTTCTTCCTTTCCTATCTCCTAGCCCCTAGTTCCTAGCAACTCCCATGTGGTGGCTCACAACTACCTTTAACTCCACTTCCAGGGCATCCAATGCCCTCTTCTAGACTCCATGTGTACTGCATGCATGTGATCCACAGACATATGCAGGCAAATATATTTAGTGTGTATACTTGTGCATGCAGGGTAACCCTGAGAATCAAGCCTGGTGGCTATGTCTAACAAGGGAAGAAGGAAGTTTCTCAGGCTGAAAAGCAAGTTCTAATTCAGGGAAAAATGACAATTTAAGTGTGAAAAGATTAACAGGGGCCTGGAAAACACAGACCATACACATGATATAAAGATGAGTAAATCTTTTTTCAAAGAGCCTATAATTATACACACACACACACACACACACACACGTATGTATATGTGTTCATCCTTATTTGCTTACCCAGAATATGTGTGTGTGTTTGTGTGTATAAAATTGTCATGAAAACACGTGTTTGGTGCTGGGTTTAGAGGAGGGAGCAGGTATTAGCTGTGGTCTACAAATCTAGATGGGAAGCTGAAGTTGTGGCTCAATTGGTAGAATGCTTGGCTAGCATGCACAAGGTACAGAGTTCAATTCCCAATGTATGCACAATACTGCAAAAATACTGCACATAAATCCTGTACTTTATAGGACTTGACTGTGATCTCAGCACTCTGAAGGTGGAGACAGGAGGGCCGACCTCCAAAGTCCTCCTTGGCTATATAGTTCAAAGCTAACCTGTGATAAAGGAGGCCCTGTGTCATGAAAATGAAGTCCTTTCAAAGACTACCAACTACCAGTACAAGAAAAACACAGTGTGGTTGTGTTTGACAGGTCCCTGTTGATCTTTTCACGTTTAAATTGCTACTTCCCCTGAGTTAGAGCTTACTTTCCACTGCGAGGAATTTCCTTCTGCCTTGTTGAGTGTAGCCACCAGGCCTGAACTTCAGGGCTCCCCTTTCCTCTGAACTTGAAATAAGTGGCTCCCCACAGTTGGACAACGCTGGGATAAACTTAGCCATTGCCTCAGTGCTCTGAGAGCAGAAACTGTAGCTTAATGCATCATCTTCTTAGTGCACAGCATGATACACACTGTGTGTGCACATGCATCTGTCCACCCCTTTGAGTGTGTGTGTCTATGTGTGCATGTGTGCGTGCATCTGTCCACCCCTTTGTGTGTGTTTGTGTGTGTCTATATGTGTGCATGTACACATGCACTTGTCCATCCCTTTTGTGTGTGTGTGTTTGTGTTTATATGTGTGCATGTGCACATGTATCTATCCATCCCTTTGTGTGTGTGTCTATATGTGTGCCTGCACACATGCATCCTCTGTGTGCCTCTGTGCCTCTATGTATGCATGTGCATATGTGTCTCTGTATGTGTATACATAGGTATGTGTGTGTTATGTGTGTACACACACATATGGGTATGTGCATATTATGAATGAATTATTTATAATATCTATATGTATGGGGGAGATATATGTCAAAAAGAAAAGATAAGTATGGCAGTGTGAACCTGCACCCTGCAGCTGGGGTGGGGGAGAGACTGAGTCAGGAGATCTCTGAGGTTCCACAGTCAGCCGTCTAGCAGCCAGCAGCCTAGCTGGAACAGTGAACTTCTGGGCCACTGACAGACTCTGTCTCAAAACAAATAAGAAAGAGACTGACTGAGGAACAGCATTCCTGTATCAACCTCTGACCTCCACACATACCACATATACCAGCACAGGAAAGCGCCCCCTGCACACACATGTACTCATGTGCTTACAACACACACACATGCAGGCACACATGTGCACACACATACACACATGTCTTTATTATTAGGACTATGATTGTTTTTCTCTATTAGTGTTTGGGTTTTTTCGTTGTTGTTGTTGTTTTAGACAAAGTACACAGTCCTTACTAGCCTGGAACTTGTTATGTAGACCAGGTTGGCTTTAAACTCACAGATACCTACTTATCTCTGCCTCCCTAGTGATGGGATTAAAGGTGTTACCACCAAGAGTCCTCTTCCATTTTATACTACTTTTTCATGGTTTTGTAGTTGGCCGCTCTGATGTTTATAAGCATAATATATATGTCTATAAATAGAAATAGATGCATTTATATGTAGAGAAAATAGTTCAAGAAAACTCTTAATAGTATAGGATGAACCATCAGAGAGACCAGAACCCTGCCCTCCTAAGCAGATGCTCTCAGTCCTAGTTTCTCTGGGTCTGCTGTGTGTGGTTGGTGAGAGGCCCCTTGGAGGATGGGAAGAGCTTCAGGACAAGGTCTTGAAAACCCTTGGATGAGGAGCAGAGAGGGACTGTAGGTGGGGTGCAGGGAGGGCTTGGCATATTATAACAAGATACAGTAGGTTTTGCTTGTGTGTCGATGAGTGAGAGGGGGATCAATTATTACAGAGAAAGGACACCAGTTCTTAGAAGTAGATAGAGTCCTTATGAGAAAGAGCTAAAAGCCAAAGGGTTCTTGGCAATTGGTAAGAGCAAGGGCAAAAATATGAATAAAGATGCAGTTTCTGGTAGGTCTGATGCTGGAGCAGGGAGTTCTCTGATTGTGGTATGTGCTCTCAAAGGACAAGAGGCAAGGCAGCAGCCCTGCAGGCTGGGGAGGAGCAGGTGTTGATGAGAGGGAGCACTCTCTGCTGCCTTGATTGGAAATGTCAGTAATCGACTCACACTGTGCCCTTCAGTGTGCAGAGTAACCTGTAAGGAAGACACTGAGGGTGCCATCGTACAGATGAGGGGGGTTATATCAAGCCCCACAGCTAGGGAGAGGAAGAGGAAGGGGCTGAGCTCACATGGTTGCCATGGTGACATGCCCTGGAGAAGATTCCTGGCTGCACCTTTATGTCCTACCTGCTCTTTCTGCCTCTCTGGGCACCTAGTCAGGCCATTCACTGCTCTATCAAACCTCAGATCCTGAGCCCTGATACATCAGTTTAGTGTCTGTCCCAAGGACTCATCACTGAATTTAACCAGAATCTTATTTCTTTTTCTTTCCATCTCTTCAGTGGCTCTCCAACCTGGCTATTTGCATCTTGTATCTCCTGATGAGTTTACCTGTGCCTACTCTCCAGCCTGTTGTGTGTGTGTGTGTGTGTGTGTGTGTGTGTGTGTGTGTGTGTATTCTCATGTAGGGTGAGAATTTAGTGATCTTGGATTGTTAACTGTGAAACAGTCCAGGGAAGTGTAGTTACAGGTTATGACTTCCTTAAACATCACCCAGAGTCTGCTGCTCTCCCAGAAGCAGGGAGCGAGCAAAGGTCCCTTCACTTTCTGAGCACGAGGGGGCACTGCAGGCTGCATTCAGCCTCCAGGCACTGGCCTGGGTCTCCCTGCAGCTCACCCTCAGGCATCCAACCTGGAGAGGAGAAGCAAGACTCCCACAAAGGCTCTTCTGGAGGCACTATTGGGCTGTAGATCTTCCACCTAGGAAGAAAAACACCCCTGTATCTGTATCCAAGCTGGGCTTTCCACAAACTCCCTCCTTAACCTTTCCTCCATAGTTACCGGGACAGATGGCATAGAAAACGGCAGTGAGGGAAACTGCCATTTACTGATACTAAGCACTGTGAACAGGGCCTCTGTGCACATATGAATTCCTCAGAATCATCCTATGAGAGTCTACAGTCCCAAGCACAAAACCTCAGAAAGATGAGGTCATTGGTCCACAACCACACAGTGCCCTGCCAATCAGGCTGAAGCTGGTCTGAAACCAAGGTTGACTCTGAATGTCAAGCTCAGCTCCCTCTTCAGCATGTCCATGTCTCATGTCTCTGCCTCAGGTAAGAACTTTGGGCAGGAAGATGTGACTTCTCCAGGTGGTTGAAGAGAGTCTGAAAGATCTGTGTGGACAGCTCCAGCCAGTCAGGGCCAGACTCAAATCTCAACTGTTCAAACATTAGCTCCTGGTGGTAGCAGGGCGTGCAGGGGGCTGGGGGGTGTCCTTTCCCTTCCCAGCCAGTTTCCTCCTGCTAATGACAGAGGGTTGAACTAGGTCCTTTCGTTGGGTTAAAAACAAATCTTACAGTTAATGTGGAGAAGTCAGTGCTCTTGGGATCAGGAGGAGTGGATAAACAGGAGGGATTCCAACTAGCTAGATAGGAGCTAGCCAAGTTACCCAGAGAAAAGGGAGAACAGGGCCCTCAGCAAAGCAGTAAGGTGAAGGCTCAGCTGGCTCCCATGAAGACCCCTTGAGAAACAGATACAAGATACCATTGTCCTTTCCTCAAGTATACTTCTCAACTTTATGGGCAAGTCACACTTTACACATAGGAAAATCTATCTATCTGTCTATCTATCTATCTATCTATCTATCTATCTATCTATCTATCTATCCGAGACAAGATCTCTAACCTAACTGGCAAGCTTGTGCTTCTGATCCCATGTGTTGAGATTCCAGGCATGCTCCATCATGGCCAGTTTATGTAGTCCTGGGGAAGGAGCTCGGGGTTTTGTGCATGCCGGGCATTTCTATACTCTATGAGGACTGAACTACAGCCCCAGCAAGTTTCTGCATATTCTGGTATACAAGGCATCTAATCATAACAGACTCTGGGTCTGAATGTCTTCAAAGGCTGCCTTTGCCTGTTCCAAAACCGAAACCATACCAGGTGACCCCAGAGATGGTCAAGGAGAGAAGAAATGTTGACCAAGACCTTCACATCTGTAAATTCAAGAGCTTTTCATTTCTCATGGTCTGTGCATGGAGGATGACCTGGATGGACCTCATGCTCCTGTGAGTACTGGCCAGGAAGGATGGAAGAGAGCCAGGAGGGGCCTTTATGAGGCAGCTGCATCTGGAAGTGAGGTTGTGGTGCCCAGAGAACCTGAAGTATAGAAGCGCCCTGCCTTTGCCTCAGCTGCTAGAGGGAGCAACTGTTCTGAGAAGAGAAAGTGTTAAGTGCCCTCGCCTTCCTTCCCTCGCACCCTGTCATCAGGAGACTCCCAGTTTTGCAAGCCTGCCTTTCCCTCAACTTGTCTCCTCAAACTCTCTTGTGTTTCCAGTTTGTGTTTCAACAGATTGTACCTAGCACATTCTAGGTACCAGACCATGCTATGGAATAGGGTAATATGACTTGAGCCACCCAGATCTTCAAAGGGCTTGTGATCCAGCTGGCTTGAAAGTTTAGTTCATTCCAGTATGGTGTTGCCCATGGAAACCCTCTGGGGCTGATAGTCACACACACAAGTCTTCTCTCTGAACCAACCCCAGAGGCTACTGAACAGGGACGAAAGGGAAAGGTCAAAGGAGGGAAAAGGCAAACCTAAGAACTTTTGAGAGCTGCCTGACTCAGACACGTGGGCTGTCCTAGAAGGTAAGGTCAGGAAGAAGGCTAGTGCAGCTGCCTAACTAAAGCAGAGCAGGGACTGAGCAGAGGAAGGGACATGGGATTGAGGGCTCTCGGGTGTCCAGAGTGTAGGGAAGGGTCAGGACTGATTGATGACGTACTGGCTGGTGTCCCAGCTATATGAATCACAAACCAGAGAATTCCCTGCAGAGGCAGGATGGAGAGACTGGCTTGAGTTTCACCTGTGGGACCTTGATATGCAGCAGTTTCCTGAGAAGCAAGGCTTTCTCTCCTGCAGGGAAGAGCTAAGCTCAGCAGAGAGAAGTGAACAAGTAAACAAGACTCTTGCATCTCAGAAAGCTCCAACTTACCAGAGTCTGCTGCTGGAGACAGGAGGCTCTCCCACTAGCCAAGCAAGCTGTGCAGGAAGACCCCGGGGACAGTTTTCACAGTGTTGCTCACAATGCTCTTGGGACTCTGTTTCTGTGATTAACTGCTCACACTCCTCAAAGGACCCCCAGTAAACTCACTGTCTCAGTAAACTGGACTTCAGTGCTACTGATGGGTTTTGTTTTTGTTGGGGGTGGGTTTGGGAGTGCTGTCCTAGCTAAATTGTCTATATGGTTATTCATGTCACCCCCGGAAAAGCCACTCAAAACAATGGATCTGAGAGGAGCTATCCAACTACAGAGATAGGTGGGACCCGTTGGGGCTACCTGAACCCACTAGAAAGGTTCTTCCAGGCAGCCTGAAGTTTGGTTACCTTTCAGAAGCAAAAAAAGTAGGGATTGCCAGATTCCACAGGCACTGATTGTGGCTGCTGCTGTCATTGATAAAAAAAAAGGTTGCAATTAATTACAAACTAGTTTCCTCCCTGTGAGCTTCATTTACAGGTGCTTCCTGCTCTGCCTTCGATGATTTTTATCTGCTGGATGGATAGAGGTGCCTATCTCCAGGGCTTCACAGATGCTCTAGTAAGCCTCAAGACACAGTTCTCACTGGACAAGGGGACAGAAATGCCACTGCTTTCCTTGGTTTCCTAGACAGCCTCCTCACACCCATCCATACTTTTGAAGAGTAGCTTTGCTCCACCAGTAGACAGACCAGGATGTGACTCTTGATAGAGCACTTGCTCTCTTAGTTTGGGTTCTAATTGCTAGGATGAAACACCATGACCAAAGCAAGTTGGGGAGGAAAGGGTTTATTCTGCTTACACTTCCATAGTGCTGTTCTTCATTGGAGGAAGTCAGGACAGCCACTCACATAGAGCAGGATCCCAGAGCAGGAGCTGCTCCAGGGCCATGAAGGGGTGCGGCTTACTGGCTTGCTCAAGTGGCTTTGCTCAGCTTGCTTTCTTATAGAACCCAGGCCCACCAGCCAGGGATGGCACCACCCACCATGGACAGGGCTATTCCTGTCAATCACTAGTTATGAAAATGCCTTAGAACTGGATCTTATGGAGGCATTTTCTCAATTGAGGTTCCCTTCTTTCAGATGACTCTAGCTTATGTCAAGTTGACCTAAAACTATCCAGGACACTTGCCTAGGATTCATGAAGCATGGTTCAATCATCAGCACCACATAAATTAGGCATAGCAATGCATGCCTGTGGTCCAGCACTCTGGATCTGGAGGCAAGAGTATCAGAAGTTCAAGCTCATCCTTGATGTACAGCCACTTTGAGGTCAGCCTGTGCTACGTGAGACTCTGCGTCAAAATAAAACAAAGCAACAGAGGCACGTTTTAACACACATACTTGTGTATGTGTTGCTCACATCCTTGACGGACCAACCCTTTCTCCCTACCACAACCGTAACGAGCTTCACATTCACCCTCCTGTTATCAGAGCTGCCAGGGTCAGAGCTTGCGCCCTGCAGCCCTCCCAAGCCAGGATGAGCCACCATCCTCCGCAGCCCAATTAAGCGTACACGGGACAGTGAAAAGGAGGAGAGTGACTCAACTGTGGACACACTGGAAAAAGGAACATAGGGGGTTCAGTGACCCCTAAGTGCATATTTTGAGTCCTGACATGAGACTTCAGTTTAAACAGAGGGCAAGAGCTGAGTTGGAGTGATGACTCAGAGGTTAAGAGCACATGTTCTTCCAGAGAAACCAGGTTTGATTCTCATCACCCATAACGGAGGCTTACAAAGTCCGTAACTCCAGTTCCATGGAATCTAGACGCCTCTTCTGACCTCAAAGGTCAAAACATATGATTACACAGGCAAACATATGATACACAGACATACATGCAAGCATAGCACTTATATACATACAATGAAATAAATTTAAAAAATTAAATAGAGGGCAAGCAGACCTGGTCAGGGTGAGGCCCCACCGTCAGTCTGTGCTAACGCCGCCTCTGGCTGGAACCAGACTTCAGTCATTCCTTCTTTCAGCATGGGTTTCTTGGGGGAAGGGAATTCTATATCCTTAGGGTTTATTGTCTCAATTGCCTGATAGTCAAACAGAGAGGCACAAATGTCTCTTTAGACTAGCTTCACTCCTGCCAAGAGCATTACACTTGCCCAAAATGCTTAGGGATAATCCAGACAGAATATCAGCTTTTCCTTAAAATTAACATATATGTATCACACTACGCTTGTGGTGCGCAGAAAAGTTGTTTTCTTCAGTGATCATGTGACACTCCACAAATACAGATGTGGCAGAATCGCCCCAGAACTCCTGGTTGGAGGTACTGGGTTGGTGCAGTCACTGAAGTTGCAGTGTGCTGTTGTGACTGTCCCTGCACTGGAATGTGTGTGTGCGCGCGCGCGCGCGCGCGCGCGCGCGCGCGCGCGCGCGCAGACACACCTGGGGGCTCCCTGCTGGGATGGAATTGTTGCTGGGTTGAGTGGAATGTGGATTTGAAGGGTTAATCTGTTCCCAAATTACCTTCTGAAAAGATGGCATTGCTGGGCATGCTGACACATGCCTTTAATCCCAGCACTCCCAGGCAGCGGCAGGTGGATGGATCTCCCTAAGTTCGAGTCCAGCTGTTCTGTATAGTGAGTTCCAGGACAGCCACAGCTAGAGAGCAAGACCCTATCTAAAACAACAAAGATGGTACCACTGGCTCCCACAGCAGAGGGGGCCATGTCCCCATGCCTTGTGTGCAAGGTAAGACCCAGCTGGCTCATCTTTGCCCATCAGAGATGACGAATAAAGTGTCACTGCCATTAAGAATATGTCTCCACTTATGTGTCGAGCTCAGGATGTTCTCCTAGCAGCTCTCATCCGTGAGAGCTTCCTGTTCACATCTGCTCATCCAGAGTCTTTTTCTCAATGACTCTTTCAACATAAACTAAAGAAATCAGCCTTTCATCTGTCTTATGCAGATACCTTTACTCTTTGTCCCCAAGCTCTCTCCTCAGCTTTACTGCAGCTTTTACCTTTTTTTTTTTTTTTTTTTTTTTTTTAGAGAAAATGTAACATTCTTTTCCACTGTGGCTTCGGGGTTAAGCTGTTACTTAAATATTTTATAGCGTCATTTCAGTTTTCACTCGAATAAAATGTTTAAGATGCTCAAGGGTTGACTTCCAGTTCAAACACAATGCCTTACGCTTGTCAAGCCTGCCTTCAGAAGGAGACAGGCAGGATTGATGGTAGATAGATGGATAGGTAGGCAATAACTGATAGACATGAGAGAACCATAAATGATGACATACACATCAATAGATCAATAGATCAATACATGAACTACACTTAAGTAGGTAGGTAGCCAGCTTGATGGATAAATTACTGGTTTATCTGTAGACTGGTTGGCAGATGAGTAAGTGGATGGAGAGAAACAGAGAGGAGGTGACTGGCACTTAACCCTTTATAAAACTCAAGGAGTGTCTGTGAGTTGTATGTGTGCACATATATGTGCTTGGATATCCTGGTTTGCTTTCTGTTGCTGTGATAAACACTATGATCAAAAGCCAACGTTTGCAGTCCATCATGAAGAGAAGTAAGGGCAGGAACTCAAGACAAGAACCTGCAGATAAACACTGAAGCAGGGACCGTGGAGGGATGCCATTTAATGGCGTGCTCCCCTCCCACCCCCATGGCTCATTCCGCTTGTTTTCCTATACAACCCAGGACAACATGACCAGTATGGCATGCCCACAGTGGGTGGCGATTTCCCAAACCAGTCACTTTTAATCAAGAAAGTGCACCCCAGACTTGTCTGCACAGCCACTAATAGAGGCATGTTCTCAATTGAGGATCCCCCTTCCCAGATGACTCTAGCTTGTGTCAAGTTGACAAAAACAAACAAACAAACAAATGACAACAACGCAACTAACCAGCAGAGTGAATACAGATGACATGTGTGTGCATTTGTGTGCACACGTGTGTGGAAACCAGAGGCTGCCGTCAGGCATCTTCAATCAAGCTCTGCTTCTTTATTTTATTTATTAATGTGTGCCTGTTTATGATGCAGGGGCAGGGGAAGTACACATGCCATGGCCTGCATGTATAGGTCAAAGGGCAACTTTACGGAATGAATTCTCTACTTTTGATTTTCTATGAGTTTGGGGCATTAAACTCAGATCATCAGACTTGTGCCTTTACCTGCTAAGCCATTAGACTGGGCTTTAAAAAACTGTCTTTGAATCAGAGCCTTTCACTGAAACTGGAGCTTGTCATTTGCTAGGAGAGTTGGCCAGCAAGCACCAGATATCCACCTGTCTTCACTCTCCAGCACAGGGACTGAAGGCATGTGCCACCATGTCTGACATTTTTACACATGGGGTATCAAATGCAGGTCCTCACACTTTGCAGCAAGCGCTTTAAACACTACACCATCTCCCCCAACCCCACCTCCAAGGAACTCTCTGAAGCGCTCTTTCTTCTTGATTTTCTGACCCTGTCTTGAAGGATTTTCTTTGCTTCCTGCCCCCAGCTTCGTCTTTGTCTCCTTCCTCTGTTCTGGCTCTCTCTCTTCACTGCCTCCCCCAGCCCCCATGTCACCCAGGAGGGATGGTGCCAAGCGGAGGGTGGGTGTTTTCTCCCAGGAGAGAGAGGACAGAAGGAAAATAAACAGAGCGCATTTTTTCTTGTTCTTAAGTAAAGCCTGTGTTCAAAAAAAATCTTTTGAAGGCTGTTGTTGTTTCATTCTTATTGTTGTGATAGGTACACCCTAACCAAATGCAACTCGGGGAAAATGGGATGTGGGGCTTACATTTCATGGTTGCAGTCCTTTGCAGGAATGCCACAGAGGCAGCAGCTGAGACAGCTGTTCACACTAGGGCCACAGTCACCAGCAGAGAGAAGCAAATGAACCCATGCTGCCTGCCTACCTGGTTCTCGGTGCCCAGCTAGATTTCTGTCCTCATAAAGCCCAGGGCCCACTCAAGGAAATGGTGGCCTCCACACTCAGGGTGTCGTCCTATGTCAGTTAACATTCATGACAATCCCACCACAAACTGAAAGGACACCCAAATCTAAACGATTCCTCATTAAATCTCTGTTCCCAGGTGATTCAACCAAAACTAACCGGGGCAGAGACTTTGTTATTTCTGCTGCTAGAAAGCATTTACCGGAGCCCACATCTAAGTCATCTAAGTAGAAGCAGGTCACTGTGTGTCCATGCAGCCTGGATCTGAACCATAGGCCCTCCCACTACTGTGACTTCTGGTACCACTCCTATAATTGATGCATGCCCACCTTGCCTGATCCTTCCAGTGTCCCCTCTACTACACACACCTTCCAGCCCAAAAGCAGGGACTACCCCTCCCCATCCTCACATCTCCTCCTTTCCTTGAAGATGCACCATTCATGCAAACTCAGATAGGAAACCAAGAGGCTCCTTTGCCTTCTTCTAGTGCTTCTGCTTCCTGATCACATTCTTATGAATTCATTTCTTGTCCCCAGAAGCCATTGTCTCAATCCAGACCTCAAAGCTCAAGAACCCTCCAGCTGTTCCAGGAGACCCCTTTGGAATCTCTCTGCTCCTGTAGCTAGAGATTTCTAAAGTCCAATTGAATCTCATGACTGCTTCCTCAAGATCAGTGGCAAGTAGGGAGCAGGCAACCATGTTCAAGGTCTGAACTTGCAAGTGTGCCTAACCTTTTGGCCTTGGCCATTTGACACGGTCATCTGCAGAGGTCACACTGAAGGATCATTCAATCAAATTACAAAACCAGATTGTAAGAAGCAGTCTCATAATGTTTGATGAGCAAGTAAGCAGGGCAAGGCCAACCTTTCTCAGTATATCTGTGATGGTTTGTACATGCTTGACCAGGGAATGGAACTATTTGGAGGTGTGACCTTGTTGAAGTAGGTGTGTCACTATGGGTGTGGGCTTTAAGACCCTCATCCTAGCTGCCTAGAAGCTAGCATTCTACTAGTAGCCTTCAGATGAACTCTCAGGTTCTCCTGCACCATACCTGCCTGGATGCCACCATGTTCCTGCCTTGATGATAATGGACTGAACCTCTGAACCTGTAAGCCAGCCCCAATTAAATGTTGTCCTTATGAGAGTTGCCTTGGTCACAGTGTCTGTTCATGGGAATAAAACCTTAAGACAATATCCGATTGTATTGCTTTTGTTTTCTCCCTGCGTGAGAATCACTTTTTCAATATAGACACTTGGCCTTCTAAGCCCTCAGTGCAACCCCTTGATACGCTGGGGTGTATATGGCCATGGATTGAGCAGGCTTGGGTGTGAAACAGGAGCTCTTAAGAGACATGGGCTCCAGTAAATGCTTTCTAGCACTCCAGGGACTCCCAGGACCTGCCCATCACTGCTGCCTGCCTGGGTTTGTTGAGCAGATGAATGGATACCTAGCTCTTAGGCACCTAGGAGGAGAGATTCAAGTGAAAGAGAATCTAAACAGGGTCTTTAGGTGTAGGGGGTGTGATTATTATTCTTAATTACCAACTTGATGGGACATAGAATCTCCAGGCATGTCTGTGAGAGAGATCCTAGATCAAATTAACTAAGGTGGGAAGACTCTCCCTGAATATGGGTAGCACATCAGTCATGGGCTGGGGTCCTGGCGAAAGCACGCTGAGCACCAGCATTCATTACTCTCTGCTCACCCACTGTGGCTTCCATGTGATCATCTGCCTCCTTCCCCTGTGGTCATGCCTTCCTCACTGTGAAGGTACCCAGAAGGTGAGCCAGGATGAACCCCACCCCCTTAGGTTGCCTTTTGTCAGGGATTTTATCACAGCAATCTGACAAATGGCCAATACAGACGGGCCATATGGAGGGCTCAGAAGGCCAAGTGTCTATATCGAAAAAGTGATTCTTGGTATATGCCCAGGAGTGGTATAGCTGGGTCCTCAGCTATGTCCAATTTTCTGATTTTCAAAGTAGTTGCACCATCTTGCAATCCCACCAACAAGGGAGGAATGTTCCTCTTTCTCCACATCCTCAACAGCATCTGCTATCACCTGAGTTTTTGATCTTAGCCATTCTGACAGATGTGAGGGGGAATCTCAGGGTTGTTTTGATTTGCATTTTCCTGATGACTAAGGATGCTGATCATTTCTTTAGGTGCTTCTTGGCTATTCGCATTTCCTCAGTTGAGAATTCTTTGTTTAGCTCTATATCCCATTTTTAAAATAGGGTTATTTGGTTGTCTGGAGTCTAATTTATTAAGTCTTTGTATATATTAGATATTATCCCTCTATTGCATGTGGGATTGGTAAAGATCTTTTCCCAATCTGTTGGTTGCCATTTTGTCCTATTGACAGTGTCCTTTGCCTTACAGAAACTTTGTAATTTTATGAAGTCCCATTTGTCAATTCTTGATCTTAGAGCATAAGCCATTGGTGTTCTGTTCAGGAACTTTCCCCCTGTGCTCAAGTATTCGAGGTTCTTCCCCACCTTCTCTTCTATTAGTTTCAGTGTGTCTGGTTTTATGTGAAGGTCCTTTATCTACCTGGACTTGAGCTTTGTAAAAGGAGATAAGAATGGATTGATTTGCATTCCTCTACATGTTGTCCTTCAGTTGAACCAGCACCATTTGTTGAAAATGCTGTCCTTTTTCCACTGGACAGTTTTAGCTCCTTTGTCAAAGATCAAGTGACCGTAGGTGTGTGGGCTCTGTTCATAGCAGCTTATTTATAATAGCCTGAAGCTGGAAAAAACCAGATGTCCTTCAACAGAGGAATGGATACAAAAAATGGGGTACATTTACACAATGGAATATTACTCAGCTATTAAAAACAATGAATTTGAGAAATTTCTTAGGATGGAACTAGAAAATAATCATCCTGAGTGAGGTAACCCAATTACAAAAGAACACACATGGTATTCACTCACTGATAATTGGATATTAGCCCAGAAGCTTGAAATACCCAAGATTCAACTCACAGACCACATGAAGAAGGAAGACCTTCTTCTTCAGTCCTTCTTAGAAGGAGTAACAAAATACTCAAGGGAGCAAATATGGAGACAAAGTGTGGGACAGAAACTGAAGGAGGGGCTGTCTGGAGACCATTCCACCTGGGATCCATCCCATGTGCAGTCACCAAAGGTAGATGTTGATGTGAATGTCAGGAAGTACATGCTGACACAAGCCTGATATAGCTGTATTCTTAGAGGTCTGCAAGAGTCTGACATATTCAGAGGTGGATGCTCACAGCTAATTATTGAACTGATCAAGGGGTTCCCAATGGAGGAGTTAGAGTGAAGACTAAATGAGCTGAAAGGGTTTGGGGCCCCATGAGGAGAGCAACAATATCAACCAACCAGAGCTCCCAGGGTCTAAACCACCAGCCTGGGAGCACATAGGTAGGGACCCATGGCTCCAGCTTTATATGTAGGGGAGGATGGCCTTGTTGGGCATAGGTGGGAGAGGAGATCCTTGGTCCCATGAAGGCTGGACACCGAGTGTGGGGGAATTTGAGGGTGGGGAGGTGGGAGTGGAGGGATAGGTGGGGGCACATCCTCATAGAAGCAGGAGGAGGGGGGATGGGATAGGGGGTTCCTGGGTAGGGAGGGATATGGGGTAAGGGGATAACATCTGAAATGTAAACAAAATATTCAATTTAAAAAAAAAGAAAAAGTGATTCTCACACAAGGAGAAAACGAAAGCAGTACGATGGGATGTACTGAGAACGGCTGGCCTTGCCCTGCTCACTGGCTTTTTCAACAAGCTCAGATTCTACCAAAAGTTGTAATAAGCCATTCCGAATGTGTACTGGCACATGAAGGCACAGGTACCTACCTTTCCATGTGGTCATCAGCTCAGAATTCTTCCTCAGAGAGCCATTTTGCCACTTAGGACAGTGCCTAGGGTAGAGGCATAGACTGTATGCCTCTGTACCTGACATTCACAGCAAACTTAAAGTCCATCAGTAATGAACAGGCCTTTGGGGGCTAGGAGATAGTATAATTGGTAAAATGTTTGTCTCGAAAGCATGAAAGTCGGAGTTCAACCCACAGAACCCTTGTAAAAATGAGCCTGGCTGGTGTCAGGAGTTCATAATCTCAGCCCTGTAGAAGCAGAAACAGTACACCTCAGAAAAGAGAGTGGTGACGAGGCTGTAATCCCAGCACTCAGAGGCTGAGACAGGAACAACCCTAAAAACCCAAAGTTTCAGGCTAGCCTGGGCTACCTAGTGAGACCTTGTCTCAGCAGAGGGGTGGGAGAAGAGAGAGAGACAGAGAGAGACAGAGAGACAGAGGGAGACAGAAAGAGAGAAAAGGAGGAAGGCAGGCAGGCTGGCTGTATATGCAGTTCAGTGGAAGGTACTTATTTAGCTTGTGCAAAGCCTTGGGTTCAATTCCCAGCACTGCAAAAAAAATAAGCAAAGTAGAATTTTAAAAAACCTAAAAATAAAGTGCTATTTGGTAAATACTGCCGTGGCTCCACAGGAGAGGCTCAGTTGACTGACAGCCCATTAACAGCACCCTACAGTGTTTCCTCCCGCTCCCCTGACCCACACTCAGCACGGTCATCATTATTTCGCCAATAAACGTATGGAAAAATAAATCTCTCTGTGGAGTTGTGTCTTCTGTTGATGAGCTAGAATGAACCTCTTTTCATATGTTTATTGGCTGTCCCCACCCCTGCTCCCACCATCCATGGCTGTGTTAATTTCCAATCGATTCTAAATTGACTCATTGTTCTTCTTTACTAATTTCTGAGCATCCAGACCCCCAGCACTCTTCAGATGGCAAAGATATGAATATGTAAAGTAGTTCCAGGCTTTGTCCCTCTGCTTCCGTTCTGTTCCCTCTCACCGTGAAGAATAGCCGTCTCATTTGACAAAGGCTTGTGAAGAGGGTGCTCCTCCTGCTTTGGCAGCAAGGAGGGGGACCCTTCAGCTGCACCTGACAGGAGCAAAGGCTCAGAGATGAGAAGGAACATGGAAGATTAATGACTGGAGCAGTTAGTGGCGGGAAGGATTGATGAGTGTGAGCTGTCAGGGCAAGAGAGACGGCAGGCAGCCACGGGAGAGACAGCCAAAAGCTGGATGGAGAATTCTGAGCCACCGCTCCCTAGAGGCAAGCAAAGGAGATCTATATATGTGTGTGTGTGTATATATATATATATATATATATATATATATATATATATATATATATATATAACCTGAGTTCAGCCCCTGGGTACCACATAGTAGAAAGAGAGAACCAACTCCCACAAGTTTTCCCCCACCTCCACACTTGCTGTCTGTCTCTCTCCTCTCTCTCTCTCTCTCTCTCTCTTCTCTCTCTCTCTCTCTCTCTTCCTATATACATACACACAACATTCCTCTATAATGAAGGCTGGGGAAGTGGCTCAGTCAGTGGAGTGCTTGCCTAGCACACCTGAAGCCCTGGTTCCATTTCCAAAATGGATTGAAGAGGGAAAGGAGGGAAAAGATTCCAAGATCAGGTTTGAGATTTGGGATTCAAGCTGGAGACACAGCTGACTGGGTACAGTGCTTGCCTAGCAGGCACAAAGCCCTGGGTTCTATGCCTAGGACCACATAAACCCAGTGTGGTGGAGCACACCTCTAGTCCCAGAGAGGTGGAGGCAGGAGGATCAGGAATTAAAGGTCATTCACATCTATACATGGAGTTTATGGAGTTTGAGGTCAGCCTGTGATACATGAGACATTAAAAAAAAAGTGTCTATGCCTAAACGTGAGCTGAATGAGGGAGACAATAGGCATGCCAAAGAGGAAGGGAGGGGGAGAGGTACATAAAGCCTCAACCCCATGCTAAGAACTATATCTAAGTGATATTTAGAGTGGTATAAATAGTCCTTACCAGGGGAGAGCATATCAAGTGGTTACCCAATACTAGATGGTTAACCCTGAAAATATACATATAAGTAACATTATACAGACTGATCAGGTTACATTTAGGGGTATATGTGTATATATATCACATATGTCCAGGCACACGAACATACACATACATATATGTATGTAACAGCAATTAATAAAAATGACATCATGAACTTGAAACCAAGTGGGGAGGAGTATACAGCAGGGTTTGGAGGGGGAAAGGGGAGGGAGGACATGATGCACCAATTTCATCATAAAAATGGGTGGGGGAGTTCTTAATTCCTTGCAATATTCTAGACACTGTGCTGTGCATTGAGAATGTTTGCTTCTGTTCTAGCATCACACTCTGGTATAGAGTGCTGTTCTGTTATTAAGCTGGAGAAAAGAAGGTTCAGAAAGGCCAAGTACCTTATGGAAGGTCACACAGCCAATAAGGAGCAGAAGCACGCCTGCTTGAACTTGCTGCACTTGTGACAGCCTATGATGCCCGAGCACCGGGGAGGGGACTCAATGAACTTGCTTGATCTCATACAACTTGGAAGAGAGAGAATTAGGATTTGGACTCTGACTGTTGACTCCCAAGACCTTGCTATTCTTTTGTGACATACTCCTGAGCACAGAGGCCCCAGCATGGGTCTAAGAATATTTTCAGTCCTCTCTGATGTACCTCTAAGTTTAGAAGCCCTGCCCTTGCACAGAGCGCTAAGGCTTGAAGACAAACCCATCCTGCTATCTTCCGCAGCTCATGGCTCACCTGCGAGAGCCAGCCACCCACGTTAGGTCTGTTTGCCCAACTGAAACCCAGCCTGGAGCACAAAAGCAGACCTGGATCCCTAGCGTTGCCTGAGCAGGGCTGAGGTCTAGACTGGGTGCTGAATGGGTCCTGGGTTCCTGCCTGAAATTCTCCAAAGACCGATCTGGTACCCAAGACCTCCTAGGATTTGCAGAGATGTTTACAAAGGGCTCCTGAGCTGGTATAGGCTGCTGCCCATGTTTCTCCCTTTCTTATAGCTCACCTTTGATCCAGTCACAAGATCTGAGAGACAATCATAGGTGCCCCAAGGCTCAGGCTTGGGGGCTGATGACCCTGCTCCTAGATGTGGGTGTGGGGAGGGGTGGGAACCATAACCTAGTATGCCTTTTCCTTCCCCAGAGAGCAGGAACCTGGGCCTTCAGAAACTTCTGAGTATTGCCTTTGGGAGACTCTGACAATGGCTGGCCAGAGAACTTGTTCTGGGCTCTTTGAGCACAGGGGCCACTTATGTGGGGTTTGTGCACCGGCTTCCCTCATGGCTTCTGTGTGGGTCTCAAGACTGTGACACCCAAAGGTGGTGAGGGGTGGTAGCAGGTATCTATTACCCATGTGTTTCCTGTTGCTGGCACCAGATGATGTCCCCACCTCCTCCTTTGCAGGAAGCCTCTAAGGGTACCTTAGCATGTTTGAGGCCAGGGCAAGGAACCTTTTCAACTAATGCGTGTTCTTGTCACTGATAGATGCTGGGATACTAGGCTTCCTGGAGCTTCCTACAATAAACCACAGAGGACAAAGTCTCCTTGCACAAACACACCATGAAGGCTAGGGTGCAGGCCACGTTGACAGCTATCTTAGTCTAGGGTTATGGCTATTGCAGCCTGGTCGTTCAAAACATGTCCCTAGGCTATCTTGTTTATGCTTCAAAATTACAAGTGGTGAATTTAACATGACAGGAAGGAGATTTCTTGATCTCATTTGCCTGCATTTTTTTTTTTTTTTTTTGGCAAGACACATACACGTGATATTAACCTTATTGGGTGTAGAATCACCATGGAAACATACCTCTGTATGTGCCCTTGAGGTGTTTCCAGAAAGGTTTAACTAAGCTGGAAAGACTCACCCTAAATGTGGGTGGCACCATCCCTTAGGTTGGAATCCCAGACTGAATTAAGATAAAAAAAAGAGAATTGAGAACCGACATACAGGTAACACGTGTCTGCATGTGCATGTAGAGGCCTGGGGACAACTGTGGTTTCAAAGGCACCATCCACCTTATTTTTTGTGACAGGGTCTCTCCCTGGACTGGAACTGACCAACTCGGCTAGTTTAGCTGGCCAGTGAGCCCTGAAAAGTCACCTCTCCAGCACTGAGACTAAGAGCACAACACTATAGCCAGCTTTTTTTTTCTTTAAGATTTATTCATTTTATATATGTGAGTATACTGTCACTCTCTTCAGACACACCAGAAGAGGGCATCAGATCCCATTACAGATGGTTCTGAGCCACCATGTGGTTGTTGGGAATTGAACTTAGGGCCTCTGGTAGGGGTCAGTGCTCTTAACTGCTGAGCCATCTCTCCAGCCCATGATTTGGTTGTCCAAGCCTCTCTTTAGCTTTATGATTATCTACAGGTGGCTGGTGGACAAGAACAACCCAACTACATGTTTTCTGTAACAATTAGGCAGAGTTTCATTGATAACATAGCCAGGAGTCCAAAGGCAGTATCTGTGGCACATGGCTCTCTCAGCTGCCCTGTTGTCTTAGTCAGTAGGCGGTCAGGTGTCTTAGTTTCCTTTCTGTTTCTGTTATAAAACACCCTAATGACAAGCAACTTAGGTGGTAAAGAGTTTATTTGGCTCTTAGCTTCTGGTTACAGTCCATCATGGAGAGGAAGTCAAGGCTGGAAACAAGTTGCTCACAGCACATCCCCACTCAAGAGCAGAGATAACTGCATTCAGGCTATTTCTCATTTGCTCTCAGCTAAACTCTCTTACACTCTAAGGACCCTTGCTTAGGGAATGGTGCTTCTCACAATGGGCTGGGACATCAATTGACAATCAAGACAACCACCCATGGACATGATGACAGGCCAAACATCTATATCATTAAAAGTCTCCTCCCTGGTGACTCTGTCATGTAAAGTTGACAATTAAAAGTAACCAGCACACTAACCTTTACCTAGCAGAGCAAAGCCAGGCTATGCAGCAGGCTAACTGCTCACACAATCAAGACAGTCATCTCTAGCTGATAGGTCACCTAGGTGTATTTCTAGAATTCCCTTAACTTTCAGCTCTTCGTTAAAGCCCTCACAATGATTTTGCACACCCAGGCATCTCTCCAGCCTGATTTCTTTTTGATCTTTTTACTGTTGTCTCAGTCAGACCAACTATAGATTAAGGTTTGCATAGTGTAAGAGAGAACAGAGTGGCTTGTGATTTAAGAATGTCAAATTGCTTTTTAATTTGGAAGAAAAAACTGCTTGGTCTCGAACTAGTCTTCACTTTAGACATACAGCCAAGCCTGGTGAATTACTCTTCCGCTAGAGGGTCTGGTTAAAGACTCTCTGGTGCACCCTATAACTCTGGCAGTGCTGTAATTGCGTGCACTAACTCCTAAATTTCCCTCTGGCCACATCAAGGCAATCCATTCTCATTTAGTCAGTCTGCTCAGGATTTATAATTTCCTTTTAGACTGACTTCAACCTTAAATTTTCCCTTTTTATAAAGTCCTTCACATTTGCATACATTGTTGCCCTAGGCGGCCACCATCACCTACCCTTAACATAAGCTCCTGCCCCTGCTTTCTGAAGGGAGACATGATGTTGACCCCAGAAAAATAGCCACCACCAAGAGTCATTGTTTCAGGGACACCAACATGCCTGCCAGTGTATTGTTTATGTGTATATATTATTGTGTGTGTGTGTGTGTGTAGACGCCTTGTGCGAGTACATATATACATACATATATATGTACATATCACATCTATAAACATATATTATATAGAAAGACCAGGTCTCACTAGGTAACCCTGGCTGCCTTGAAATCCTCTATGTAGATCAGGCTGGCCTCAGAGTCACAGAGATCTGCCTACTTGACCTCCTGAATATTTGGATTAAAGGCATCTGGCACCATGAAAGGTGCACATACTCACACACATACACACACATTCAAATGCTGCATTTTACACATATCAAATTATATGCCTAAGGCTGGTTCTCATTCAGTGAAGTGCTTCCCATGCAAACATGAGGCTCTGAGTTCAAGTCTCAGAATCCATGCATCTTCCAATCCCCATGCTGTGGAGGCAGAAACAGTATAACCTTGAGGCTTCCTAGCTCCTCGGAAAGTTACAAGTAACAGACTCTGAATCATTTACAAAAAAAAAAGACTAACATGGATGGAATCCTGAGGAGAGACATCAACGTTGGCTTCTGGCCTCCACATGCACACTTGTGTGTCTACCTGAACACACACATACACACACACACACACACACACAAAAAAAAGTCCATCTCTATATACACAGATTCAAACATACATTTTTCATATCATACACATGTGTGTACATATACATTCTGTGTATGTGTGCCTGTGGATAATTTTCTAACTTGAAATAAATATGTTCTCCCATTTTACAGGTGGAGAATCTGAGGAGAAACAGCAAGTTAATTGATTTTGCTCAGCAGTGACAGGGATCAAACTCAGGGACTTCCACAAGTTCTACTGAGCTACAGCCTCAGCCCTATTTTTTTGTTTTGTTTTGATTTCCCAGTCCTTTTACGGTGATCAAGCCAATATCTAAGTATAAAAGGCTCATTCAAGTGAAAACAGGTAGGTTTAGTTGTGCTTACCTGCCCTGATTGTGTGACTTTTTCTGGGATGACATGAACAAGGGTCTATTCACCTCAGAAAGGGCATTAGCAATAGATCAATTAGAGGTTTCTCACTAGTCTAGTTGGACAAACAAGTGGGGTTTTACTTTTGTTTTGGCTTTTGGTTTTTGTTTTTCTTGGTTTTCTTGGGTTTTGTTGTTGTTGTTGTTGTTTACAAGACTATGAATTAGGGGTCATTGACAAGAACATGAGTGAATCAGTTGCAATTCCATCCCAAAAAGCCGACTGCAGCGTGGATGATGACTAAAAAGCTGCATCCCAGAGTTCTCTGCATGGGTTGGGGGCAGTTCTGCCAGCCAGCAAGTCTCCTCTCTCCTTGTTACAGCTCATCTATCCTGTAATTTTCAGGAGCTTGCTGAGCTTGTTTTGTTTACTTCCTGGTTGTTGTGGCCTCCCATTTTCTTCAAATGGGAAGGTTTTCATTTGGAGGAAAGAGGTTCAGCCCCATATTGAATCACATAGAGCCTGGTTCAACCCAATGTTTATGCCAACAACTAGAGATCCTCCCAGATTGAGACAAGTTCCTTTTTGATTGCCCTTGGGGGTGCCAGACTCTTTGAGGCCATGTGAATGAGTGATTTTCATACTTGAAGCTGACACTCCAGCTAACAACACATGCTGTCATGTTAGCAATGATGACAGCCACAGGCATGTCCTACAGGAAGGCTCACCCATGGGTCTTCCTATCATCTGCTTCCATCATGGCTATGTGGCCCCTTTGTGTTCTGTGTTTTGGTTACAACTCATCTACCACACACGTCCTTGCTCCATAGTCTGGCGAACAGTCACCTGTGGGAGGGACCCACAGCCACTCTTAAAAACTATCCACATCTGGATTTTGCTGGCTTCACACATAATAGGAAAAAAATTAATTTTCTCTTGTCCTTGACTTTTCCTTACCAAACATTAGCTCATTCACTGCTGTAACATTTGCAAACACAGCTCTCCCTGCCCCACAGCACACTGCAGCATTTTGTCCTTGACTTGGTGTCTGCTTTTACGTCTTCTTCAAACCTTGAGACCCAAGCTGAGCTCCCTGGACATCTATAGGACAATTGCTCGTATCTTCTCCACACGTCTCCTGCTAAGCTCAGGGAAGCTGTGCAATCAGGACTGTCAGGCAGGTCTGTGTGTGGCTGATGACCTTTGCTCCTCCACCCTACGGATACCCTGCTGAACACATCTATTTCCATGGTTAGGTAGAGGATGATCAGTTACCTTTCTAGACAACTTCCTTTGCTTGAACAAAGTGCCTCTGTAGTTCAACCTCATGAACGTGGCTTTGCAGGCAGGGGCTTTGCATAAACAAAGCAAATGTCATGAACGGAAGGACACCCAGGCTGCTGGAGCTCACTTGCTAACCCCTCTGGTCCCTGCAAGTACTAGCCCAGGGCTGGAACTCACAGCCAAGGAGCCTTTCTGGGGACTGATTAAACTTTCCCCTTTCCGCAAAGGGAGGGTTTTCTCCTTTCTGCCTCCAGTTCAGCTCTAGCCCATGTCTGCTTCCATCATGGCTATTGACCCTATACGTTGGTGTTCTCTGCTGCACTATCACAATGGACACACTATGAATACACAACAACTATGGTTGGCTACAGTTTTTCTCCTCAGAAAATGAATGTTTGCAGTCACTGTAGCAGTACTGAGGGGCCTTTAAACAGTGATTAAGCTACCCAGGACTAGTGAGGTTGGGGATCCTTTTCAGGGAGGGCATAGACTGGTTAACATGCACACCCCACCCCCAGCACAGCGTTGGGAAGGAGGAGAGAGAAGGCTCAGAAGTTGACGGGTCTCAAAAAAAAACCAAAAAGTTCAAATAAACAATGACAACAATAAAAATACACAAAGGTGTTAGCTATGCTTCAGAGAGTAAGTTCCAGATTAGTTACTCTGGAATCAGGTGATTATGAAGTGTAGTCACATCTGTCTCCCTCCCTAGATGCACCCTACTTCCCTTCTGCTCTATGCCAGTTGGCACACAATGAGCCTTCACGGGATGTGTGTACTCAATTTGGACTTCCCAGACTTTACAACTGTGAGATACATAAACCTTCTTTATTTATACACTTCTCAGCCTCAAGCATTCTGTTATAGCCACAGGAAAAAAAATATGGTTTTTCATGGACAAGAGAGAAAGATGGTCTGGAGGAGAAGGAAGAAGGGGTCTCAGGAGGAAGGGTGTGGAGGAAGGGGCTCAGGAGGAAGGGGTGTGGAGGAAGGGGTGGGGGGAAAGGAGTCTCAGGAGGAAGGGGTGTGGAGAAAGGAGTCTCAGAGGAGGAAGGGGTGTGGAGGAAGGGGTCTCAGGAGAGAGGCTCATCTGCTACTCTCCCTTCACTGACTGCTCTGATAGACCACTCCCAGGGTGGTGGTCAGGGAAACAGACACAGGTGTCAATGCGAAAACAGAGCTCTCACCTCAGAGGGAATGAGAAAGGTTTTATACTGGAGCCAAATATGAGAGCTCAGGGCCCAAGAACACAGATTCAGGTTACCCCAATTCCATGTTCCGATGGTAACCATTTTATGAATTTGATTTTCTTTCCATAGTAATAGAACAAAGAGTTGATAAATCAAGACACTTTTTAAATACATGATAGGAACATTCTGTAAGTGGGTATACTAAAGAAGAAATCTCTCCTATAGGGTTCAAGTTCTGTCTGATGACTTATCTGTAGCTTTTGGTAGAAGCTAGTTGTCTGTTAAGTTCCAAAAGATTTCACATTAGACAGTCAGGAAGATATTAGATCAAATATCAGGGAGGGCTAAAGATGGTCCAAGATAACAGGCTCTGATTTGATATATGCCAACCCTCATTCTAAACCCTTCAAAAACAGCTGCCTTCCCTCCCACCAGGATCCACCCACTTTCCCATCTCATTAGAAAGCAAGCAGACAGTCTAAGGGATAATGATAACATAAGATAAAACACACAAAATAGGACAAAACAAAAAAAAACCAGCCAATCAGACTAGTAGGATCATTGCCATAGGCTTGGGATTTTGGGTTTTGTTTTTTTTTTTTTTTTTTTTTTTTTTTCTGAAAACTTCAATTCACACAGTAATTTCCCCTGCAGGCACCCAGTAGCAAGGAGAGTGACACAGTAGAGTGTGGGAGGAGCTGCAAAAACCATTCCTCCTTTAGAGACTCTTCCTCTCTTCTCTGCTTACTCAGGCTGTCAGGAAATAGTTTCGTGCTCCTGCTTGCTTGCTCGATGACGGGAAGAACAGGAGGAAGTGGCAAGCTGCCCTTTGGCTGCTATTGTAGGGAGGGCCAACCCATCTTTCTCAGATCTGCTGCCCCTTGTGATATTCCAACAACAGGCCATAGACTCTGGAGATGCGTGATAATGTTGATTGGCAACTTGATCAGATTTAAACTCACCATGAGAACGTATCATCAGGCAGGTCTACACGGGAGGGAGTTTCTAGACTGAGTTAATTAAACTGTGGGCAGCACACCCCAATGGCCTGGGGTCCTGAACTGAATAAAAAGAAGAAGGAGAGTCGAGCACAGCACTCACCTCTCTGCTTCCTCGCTGTGGACGATCATGTAAGCAGCCACCTCACACTCCTGCTCTCCGCCATGATGGCCTGCACCTGTCCAGCGTGAGGGAAAACAGCCCTTTCCATACATTGCTTCCCTGAGTTTCCAGGAATTTTGTTGCAGCAACAAGAAAGGTGACAGGAACAGAGAGCAAAGAGAAACACAACCCTTCTATTGTGAAGTAATAGACACCATAGTGTGGTTCCCAGACTCCCTGCGCCTTCTGAGAGGCTTGCTGTGGAGGGCACTCAGTGTAATACCTCTTTGTGAATTGGCCTGGCACTTCCACAGCTGTGTCCCTTCTCAGCACAAACAACATCTGTTGGCTAAGTGAAGCAAGGGTCAAAAAACTTAGCCCCCCAGTGTGGTTTAGGATGTCCCAGAAAGGACATAAGAGACTCAGGGTACCTCCTAATTCATGTCCAAAAATCTAAATCTTGCCTCTCCTGAATTCTGCTGTCTTCCCCCTAAGAAACTCCAGTGGATCAGCTGTGTGCTAGTCTCCAGCTCAGTCTGTTTTAAGGGTTCCCCATATTTCAAGGGTCTCATAGAGGGGAAGGCCCATCAGAGTAAGCACCCACCTAGCAGAAGACTGCTGTTCTCCTGGCGTCTGGATGTCCAGTGAGTCTGGGCTCTGATGGCATCCACTACTTGCTGAGTGGTGGCTCTTGAGAACTTTCTTCTCTCCTCGTTTTAATCCCCTCTTCAAGTATTTCACTTCTGAGGTCGATTTTGAGACGGGTTTGGCAGGAAATTATCCATCTCTTCTAGACTTCAAAACGGCGGTCCAAATTTGCATATAAGTATTTTAATTTCTCTGGAATCTGTAGCTCTATTTTCATAGCCTTTCTCTGGGGTTGATCAGAAAAGCTGAGTACTTTTTGGTCACCAAGAGCAGTGTGCACACATAAAAGCTTTTCTGAAAGGAAAAATGTGGGTTTCTCATTTCCATAACATGATAGGTTAAAAAAAAAAAAAAAAAAAGGAAAAGATATTTGTTGTGTAAAACCTCTGTAAGGCAGGAAAGCAGAGCAAGGAGACCAGGGAGGGAGAGGGGGGAGAGTGGGAAGGCAGAAAGTGGGGAAGAGAAAGAGGGAGGGAAGGGGAGAAAGGGAGGGAGGGCAGGAAGAAAGGAGGGAGGAAGAGAGGGAAGAAAGGGGGAATGAGGGAGAAGGAGGGAGAGAGAAAGAGAGGGAGAGGAGGAAGGAAGAAAGATTATTAACGACACAGAGAAAGATCAGAAACTGTCTTCCCATAATAGACGAGCATGTGTGAGACACAAAACAAACAAACAAACCACCTAGAATTCCATATGGAGAAAGTGGGAGCTATGTCAGTGACTTCTAGTCATGATCCTAGTGGATGGAAATGGAGGAGGTCAGAGAGAGCGGTCCCTGCACCTGCTGCCACCTGCACACTCAGGGGTTGTCACAGGTTCCGTGGATCGAATGAGGCCATCGGCGCTGCCCCCCCTTTCCCTCCTCCTCTAACCTTTCCCAGGTATCTGGGCCCTTTCCACACTTAAGAGTGCCTTCCTCTTCCCTAATAAAGGATCTCAGGGCTGGTGGGAGGCTTGGTTAAAAGCACTTGTGGGTCTTGTAGAGCACCAGAGTTCAGTTCCCATCATCTACATCTGGAGGCTCAAAACTGCCTCTAACTCCTGCTCCAGAGGAATCTGACGCCCTCTTCTGGCCTCTGTGGGCACTGTACACATGTCTGAATATACACTTGCAGACACATATTTAACCTATAAATAAAATGTTTCATATGTCAAATAAACTATCTCCTTTTTACCACTATGCACGTGTCCCTGGTCTATCTGTTGCTGTTGTTGTTCTAAGACACAAGAACTTGGGAATTTGGAAGGATGTCTTCTAGATGCCAGGCCATAACATCTGGACAGTGGTCCAGAGACTCACACAAAGGGGAAAGTACGTTTCAGGACCCCTAAGACCAAGTTCTTGCCAGGGACCTTCCTGGCATCACATGTACTGAGGTGGGACACAAAGTTGGATGAAAGGCAAGGCTGATGATCTATGGCCTTGTAACTCTCTCTCACTGTTCTGGGGGACCCGAAGCAGATGGCTTCCAGAAACTTAACTCTTTCTTACTGCTCTTTTCTCTGTTACTCTCCCTTACTATTTTGTGCTAATTAATGCTGGCTTCTTTTTTCTGATGCTTAAAGAACTCTTGATAGCTAGGTGAGAGGCTTGGACTTATTACCTCTTTGTGAACCAGAAAGAAAGGAAAAGAAGAAAAAGAAAATTAATTTACACAGACAACATGCATAAGATGTATGCACACTCATACATTCATATACACATATATATTGTGGTCTGGCCGTCCACCTGTCTCATCAGCTCCGTGTGTGTTCATGCATACTTACATACCTACAAATACACCTACACATGTATGTGCATATATCCATGTAGACAGACACATACATATTTACATTTGGATGGATAGGGCAGAGCCCCCCAAGCCACCACTTTACTTCTTCTCTCTGGCCTTTTTATATCTTCTTAGACAAAATTCTTTATAAAATACCTCATAGATAAAACATTACAGAAAAGGGGAGTTACAGAAGGATGCTGATAGTAAGTTCAAAGCAGTGTTTCATTGTACAAGCTCAGTATAAGTTCAAATCAACAGTTTCACTTTATCATAGTGCACACCTGTGATTTCATCTTTGGATCTGACCTAGAATGAATGTTTTTCCTTGATCACAAATTTGTCCCAAGCCTATTTCGTTTTTAGTGTAATTGTGAATGTTCATTGTATTCCTTATTATGCAGACTTTACTTACTATTCTATGAGGAGTGGGCACATTCTATTCTTGATTCTAACTTTATTATATCTTCTGGCAAAACAACTAAAACAATGTCTTAAAACTTTCTTCCAAAAATTATTTGAATCAAATTAGGAACTCTATAAAATCATTAATTCATCTAAACATCATTAATTTATAAAGTTCATCTTTAATTGATCTGCAGAAATCTGCCCAATAGGGTGGGCTAATGCCCAGGAGTCATTAGACTATGTAATAGTGATAGAAAAGTCATATCAGCTGCAAGAAGCAATCCTGGGATGAAATCTTTTGGGACCTTGCCTCTAAGACCTCACCCATCATGAGCCATGCAAAAATGGTGGGCCATCTCCAGAAAACTTACCTATTTGCCTTTAGCCTTTCCTAGATGGCTCTTGACAAGTTTTCAGCACAACAGAGATTTATTTGTCCTAGAGGGACAAAGGAAAGAAAATAAGAGAAAAGACAGGAGATAGAGTTTGGGAAAGAAGGGGAAGGGAACAAGGGAGAGGTGGGAAGGGTTACTTGTTCAAGAGGACGAAAGACTGCCTGGATAGAGAGAAGACAGAGGTGGCCCATAGGCATTTAGTGGTTTATAAAGGTAATAGGGGAAACACCCCCCCCATGTTAGGTAAGGTGTTTAATTTTAATTGGGAATGCTATTTAGGTGAGCCAAAGAGTCTTTTGATTGCTGGTCTTCAATATGTTGTTAGTTGGACCTTGGTAGTCAGCCTCAGGAGAAGGAAGTAACCAAATAAAGGAACAGAGTTTGGGTGCTAGCTTTAGGAATGTGATCTAATGGTTTAAGCAAGGCAAGAGGGAATGGAGGAGAGGGGCAAGGCCTGCCAGAGCCATGCTTCCAGACTCGCTGGCCAGAGTCCCTTAAACACAGCAATGATTTCTGATAATGCATGGGGCACAAAATATGGCTGGTGAAAATTATGAAAGAAAAGTGAAAGGTTGAGCTGGAGAGCTAGCTCAGGGTTAAGGGTGCTTGCTGCTCTTACAGAGAAGCCATTCAGTTCCCATGATCCACGCCAAGAGCTCTCAACTGCCTGTAACTTCAGCTCCAGGGGATTCAACAGTCTCTTCTAGAATCCTTAGGTACCTGCATTCACATGCACATACATGCATACACACACACAACATACATACACACACCACATACACACACCATACACACACACCACACCTACCCACCAACCAAGTCACACCCAAACACACACGGTTATTTTCAAATATCAAGTCAGACAACCAATGAAATAAACAAACCAAGAAAATCTACAGAGGCCTAGATTTAATGATCAATAAATATGAAATATATCTAAATTCTGGATGAATCACAAACATATAAATGAACACATAAAGTAACAATGAGAAGTTACTTTAGTCCTATCGAGTAAAGTAACATTAAAAGACTGAGAGTTCCGGACTGGAAAGGTGGCTCCCAGTTAAGAGCACTTGCTACTCTTGCAGAGTTCAGTTCTGGCAGCTCCCAACCAGCTTTGAGGGTGGACTCTGGACCCTGAGAACTCTGCACTATCTATGTCCATATCCACACAAACACATAATGCACACATGCTTTTATTCTTTACAGAATGAACTGAGCATACCTCCTGCGGATTGGCTGTGAAAATCAACCTTGTTAGGACCACCTTCAACCCATCTATTAAAATTAAGACCTAAAATTTAAAGCACCCTCTTGCTCAGTATTTATCCCACAGAAATGAAAGAATTCCTAATTAAAACACTAGTAAATTAGGAAACAGGGACATGGTCTCTAGAAGAGTAGTTGACATTTACAGCAGGACACAAACTGTAAATGATTGTCAGCTGAAAGTCCTGAATAAATGGTGATCGTGTTATTTCATTCCGTAAACCATTATCATAATAGCCCGCTGGGCAGCCACTTAAGAGAGTACTTTTGTCTTATTCTGTAGTGTTTAGGTGTGTGTATGTGGTGTGCGTGTGTGTGTGTGTGTGTGTGTGTGTGTGTGTGTGATGTGTAGTATATAGATGTTATTGTGTGGTATATGTGTATGTGTGTGATATATTTATGTATGTGTGGTTTGTGTATGTGTGTGGTATATGTATGTGTGGTGTGGTGTGTGTGTGTGCATATATATGTGTGTGTGGTGTATATATGTATGGTGTGTGTGTGGTATATATATTGTGTGTGGTGTATATATGTATGGTGTGTGTGTGTGTGGTATATATATGTGTGTGTGGTATATATATGTATGGTGTGTGTGTGTTGCAAATGAACTTAGAAAAAGATAAAGGACACATGATACAAGCCAGCTGTCTGCTTAAGTTACTAGGGAAGGGCTCAGGACTAGGCCAGAGGTCACGAGCAATAAGCATCCTGGCAGGAATGAAGCAATTCTAAAGAGACACTTGTGCCTTTCCCTTTGGCTCTCAAACTATCGAAACAACGAATTCCAAGAAATTAGAATTTCTTGAATCTCATAATGTTGGGGGAAGTAGGAGAAACATAATGCCAGCCAGGGGAGAGATTTGTTTCTCAGAATAAGATTTCACACAGTTCTGACAACTTCTTAGATCCCCTTGCAGGAGAGGCTGGCGCTGAGACAATGCTGGGTCAGTGGCAGGCATGGCCACACCATGACCGGGACAGGTTGGCTATGCACAGCTCTTGCCCTCTGTTGAAACCTGAACCTATGTCAGGCCCCCGCTGAGATCTGGATCACAGTGGTCCTCCCCAATGTGGTCACATTGGATACACTTTCTTTTTCTGTGTGTTTGTTTTTTACTATTGTTTCTTTAATAGACTGTTGAGGACAGATGGTCAAGCCTAGCCTGTGTGGCTCCCAGGGCCCAGGCTCTGACCATAAAAATTCCAGTAACAGAAGACCACTCTAAAAATGGATATGAAACAGCTACACATGGGGCTGACTCAAGTGTGTAAGAGCATATACTGCACTTACAGAGGAAACATTCCCAGCACCCATGTTGGGAGACTCCCAAACACCTGTCCCTCCAGCTCCAAGGGATCCAATGCTGTTGTCTGGCCTCCTCAGGCACCTGCATGCCACTCCTTCCCCCTCTTACACACACACACACACACACACACACACCACACAATTAAAAAATAAAAATTCAATATGCAAGAAAACAGTTACATGTATGTTGCAGGATATTTAATCACATTGTGAACCAGCAAGATTGTTTAGTTTACTGGAAAAGCATGTTTTCTAGTTGTGATGTGGCTCAGTCTTAGTACACACCTTTGACCCAAACAATGAAAATAAAGTTAGTTTGTAGAAGGAAACATGTACATTTGAAAGTGATGTCTAATTGAGTGGCAGACAAAGTGACGAATCAGAGAAAGATTTGACAGAATAGGCTATGCCCTACTCTCATGAGAACAGAGAGAAATCAGAGGCTACCTAAGAGATATCAGTGCAGAGAGAGAAAAGGAGAAAGGGTAGTTTTACTAGTAGAGTTTTACAGAGACAGGTTAAAGAGAGAACAAGCCAGACACAGGTGAAGACAGAATGAGCCAGAAGATTAGAACAGATTGCCAAAGTTAGTTTGAGGCCAAGCAGAGCAAAAAGTCAAGAGAAGCAAGACTGGAAATGAGTTTGAGCTAGAACAGCTTCATTGACCAGCCAGCCAGAGCTCAGAAAGAACAAGGAAGGGTGGCTTATTCAGCATCCAGTTTCAGAGACTGAAGACATTCGAGGCCTCGATTAGGTTGTATGGAGTCTAGAAGCTTCCAGAACTAGGTCTAGGTTAGCAGGCTGAGACAGTGAGCCTCAGAGAGGACAATTACACCAGGTGAGTACAAGATGCTTTTATATATGTATAAAAAATAAAGCTTTTATAGAAAAACAGTTTTATAAAGCATCCTAAAGGTCTTTGTAGCGTGAGGAGATGGCCTTCAAACTGGCTGGACAACTTCAGAGATGATGAAACACACCAAGACCAAATGGGTGGGGCTGGAGAGGTGGCTCAGTGGTTAAGAGCACTTGCCCTTGCAGAAGACCTGGGTTCGATTCCAAGGACCCCAGTGTTAGTTCAGACCACCTGTAATTCCAGTACCAGGGGATCCAAAGCCTTCTTCTGGCTTCCAGAGGTACCAGGCACATAGATGGTACAGATAACATACACATAGGCAAAACATTCATATGCGTAAAAAGTAAATAAAAATAAATAATTAAAAAACAAACATAAAAGATCAACTAGGTAGAAAGATTTGACACTCTGCTTTAACATTCTTTTCAAGTGTCACCCCTGTCTGATACTCTCCCCACTATGCTCACAAACTGTTTTTCCTGGCTGTCCTGGAGTGGGAGGAAGTCTCTGGGGCCTGTCAATCTGTCCTTAAAGTGCAGAGGGCAGAACTAACCCAGAAGCTTAAAAGCCCATTTGTGGCTGCCTGCAGGGCACAGAAAACTGCCCCACACTAGGAGACTTGCTTGCTTGGCTGGGTTCCGCCCATGCTTGCTTACTGAGGATGTAGCTCAGTCCTGCTCCCCCACTTCTCTCCTCTTGAGGACTTGCCATGGGGTACATCAGACCCCTTTCCTCTATTCTCTGACCCCACAGCTAGCCTGACTCTGTGTAGGACTCCAGGTTGGGTCTGGCTAGATGGATATGAAGGAGATTCTCATGTATGTCACTCCTTGAAGAGTTCCTGGTGAGTCTTTTGTGAACAAATGACACGGGGCTAAAAGATTGTTCAGATATTAAGAGCACTGGCTGCTCTTGCAGAGGACCCACAGTCGATCCCTAGCATCTCCAGGGCCACTGACAAACAGCTGCCACTCCAGTTCTAGTGGGTTCAATGTCCTTTTCTGGCTTCTTTGGGCACCGGCACACATGTAGTATATGGACATATATGTAGCAAAGCATATACATCCATGAAATATTTTTTTAAAATCTTAAACATAAGGAATGACATGGGGAAGGAGGTCTGTGGCCCCACTGTCCCCGGGTCTGTTTGATGAGTTGGCAGCCTATGAAAACAGAGAGTGACAGAGGTGGGACCCAGAGCCTGGAGACAGATAGCTGGGCGGCAGAGCAAGCTCTCCAGCTGTGCCAGCCTCAATGGGTTTCTCCCTCTTCCCAAATATAAGACCCTCATGAACAAGTAGATGCAGTCTGAGAGCATGAATGACCCTCTAGTGATATGAAGCTGTTTTCATGTCTGTGTTTTTGCTCAATACAACTGCTTCATGTCACTGTTTTGTGGGTCTTGATTTCTGGAAGGTGTTCTGCTTCATTCTTCTGACTTCGGGTCTGAAATGTATCACAGAGGCCAGGGGACAACTGGAACTGCTGTCATTTGATGGTGTTGGGGGTCCCAGCTGGCTCATTCATAGGCCTACTAGAGGATAGCATCCCTGCAGGGAACTCAGGCAGGGGCCATCACCAGCAAATATGGTGCCTCCCTGATTCATAGCTTATATTATGTTAATTGGATTCCCAAATTACATAGGAATTTGCACTTCTGCATGTAAGATACTATGGGTCCCTGCCCCCAGTTGGCTCTAATTGGTAAATAAAGTTGCTGGCAGCCAATGGCTGGACAGGGAGACAGAGGCAGGACTTTAGATTTCCTGGGCAAGAGAACCATGGGAAGAAGAAGGTTTTAGAATCGCCATGCTGGGGAAGCAGGAGGATCAGGCAGGAGAGATGCAGAAGACAGAGTAACAGTCATGTAAGAGCTGGGGAAGAGTGCCCCAAGGGGCCCCTCCCTGATAGGGTCTGGGGTAGCAGAGATGAAGTATAGATTTTAGTAAGTAATAATTCAGGAGTATAGGAGGGGAAGTGTTAGCAATGTGGAGTTTGGAGTGGCCCAATCACGCTAGAGAGGATTAACCATAGTACCCATTACACTCTACAGTTGACGTATGAGCATTGGCTGGGTCCACTTTTTACACAGTGCCCATTGCTCCAAAAGTGTCTAATCTAGCTTTCCAAGATACGTTTATTGAAAACTAAAATCCCAGCCAAGATATACAACAATTAAAGGCATTTGTGTTGTTCTGCTTCATGTTTGAGGGTCCCATTCTATGTCCCAAGCTGACCTTAAATTCATGGCAATCCTCCTGCCTCAGCCTTCCAAGCCCTGTAATTACAGCTGTGTCCTAGCTAGGGTTACTACTGCTGTGATGAAATACCACATCCAAAAGCAGCTTGGAGAATAAAGGGTTTATTTGGCTTGCATATCCAGAGTCACAGACCACCGAGGGACACGGAGGCAGGAATTCAAACTGGGCAGGAACCTGGAGCAGGAATTCAAACTGGGCAGGAACCTGGAGGCAGGAGCTGAGGCAGTGGCCATGATGGGCAGGGTGTGACTCTTTCTGGCTTGCTCACCTTGCTTCCTTATAGAACTCAGGACCACCAGCTCAGAGGTGGCACCACCCTCAATGGGCTGGGCCCTCTCCCATGGATCATTAAGAAAAGGCTTTATGGGCTTGCCTACAGCCTGATCTTATGGAGGCCTTTTCTAATTGAGGTTCCTCCTCTTAGATGACTTTAGCTTCTGTTAAATTGACATAAAACTATCCAGGACAAGGTGTGTGCTTCCAGGTCAACTCTTGGGACTTGTATCTATCTTTCCTTGCCATGACTTTCTGATCCCTGCTGGCCACATGGTGAAGTATATCTCTTAGACTTTGGTCAAGTGGTACCCTAGGTCTGATGATGACTGAACCTCAGCCACACAGCTCCTGGTGGCAGCCTGTGACTCCCCAGGGTACAAAGTTATGAAGTAAGCAAAAGGGCAGAGTGTTGTGTGACTTTTCCTGTGAAGATGTGAGCCAATGTCTATAATACCGACAGACTAAAGTAAAACAAGCCTTCCAGAAGCAGTGAGTTTATTGGAGTTCCTTACAAAACAATGGGTGACTTAATGAGAGGAATAGCAGAAAAAAACAAAAAAACAGAAAACCTCACCCAGCAAGTCATCCTGGATCTTCGTATAGATGTCTCCTCTTCCATCTGTCCTTACTGCTTACCCAGCACTGATCATAGCCTCATAAGTTTCAGAAGCTTCCTGAGCCTTGTGAGTTTTGTTTACTTCCTGGGCCTTATTGTTAGCTTACAAACCATTCCCCTAGTCTCTGTCCAACAGCTACCTAACAATAGCTTTCATCATCACCCGCCACCTGACCTGCGAGCCTGGTGTGACTATGGTGGCATCAGCAGCAGCCTATAAAGAGTAGGGCTCACTACACCAGCCCTTCCCCCTTCTCCATCTTCTGCAAACCCCCTGTCTTTCTCTGTCTCTATGTCTCTGTCTCTCTCTGTCTCTCTGTCTGTCTCTCTATATACTATCTATCTATCTATCTATCTATCTATCTATCTATCTATCTATCTATCTATCTAATCTTATCTATCTCTATCTACTCTCCAATGTTCCCAGCTGGCCTGGCCTCTCTTCCTCTCTTTCTGCCCTTCTCCCCCTTTTTCCCTGTCTCACCCCCTTTCCAGGGCCCCACTCCCCTCCCTTTCTCAATAAACTATCTTTACATTAGGTCTGTCACATGGCATGATTCCTCAGGAAACACTCGGTATGGGCCTGCCAAGGCATTCCCGCCACTGCCACAATTATACTGCTTTATATTTCATAACACGTATGATTTTCCTCCTCCTTGCTCCTTGCTCTTTGCTCCTTCCTCGCTGTGCAATCCTCCTTTGTTCCTCCTTCCTCCTCCCTGGTCCCTCTTTTCTCATTCCTCCTCCTTCTTCCTTCCTCCTGCTCCCTCTTCCCCTGATTCCTGGTCCTTTTTCCTTCCTCCATCTCCCTGCTACTTGGTCCTTCGCCCCTCCTCCTTCCTGTCTACTCCCATACACCCTACAAGAGAGAATGTTTCAGTACATTGGACAGAGTAACTTAGATATACTTGAGCTTTTTACCAGTGGAATGTCTCAGCATCTGTTTCTTAAGCCAGGCATCTCAGCTTTAGGTCTGGGCTGCAGTTGGGAGTTTCTAGCAGTGTGACTTTTCTTCTCCAATCCCTTTGTGAACAGAAGTGAAGTCTACTAATTCACTTCATTTCACCCTATGGTGTGTTTGGCCTCTTGTCCCTTTGTCCTCCACCCCCAGGACAGATGGTACCACACTCAGACATAATCATTCTATTGCTCTCCCTGCAGGGGTATGCAAGTGTCCTTGAGAGCCTTTAATGATGTTACTACTGAAACAAGCCATCCAGTAAGGGTACCCTAGTCTTTCCAGGGAAGCTGAAGACTGGACTCAGGAACAGAAAACAGGCAGCTTGAGTAACTGGAGACACATAGTATCTTCCCTAAGCAGACAGGGTGTGGAGGGTGCCTTGTGCTCCAGTGCAGGGCATGGGCTCAGCTGATGGAAAGCCTCTCAGACAATCCTCATAGAGCCAAGCCCTGTGCCTGTTAATCAGAAGTGTCTGCCTTTTGCTTAGACAACTCATCACAGGGTAGGCCCAGCATTCATTGAGGATGCCATGTGGAGCTCCTGGTAGTCTGTGGATATCCCCACCTCCTCTCACACTCAGTGTGCCAGCCAAAAGGACAAGGGATCATCCTCATCACAGGATGCCACTCAAGATGTGGTCTGACTCAGAACCAACACACAAACGAATCTGCCCTCCCAGTTCCCAAAATCAATATTTACTGTTCAGGAAGCTTGGGACCACAGCAGGGGAGACCCCCTCCTCATCTGTCAGATGAGATTAATTGTATAGCCATCGAATCAAAGAGAAAAATGTCCAGCAGGCTAGCACGTGGGAAAAAAAACAAAACAGGAATATGGTTGTTGAGACACGCATAACTCAGAGGCAGATCTCAGAGTCCCAGCTTACATCCTTGACCATGCCCTGAGTTGCCAGCCTCACAAACCCTCCCACGGTGTGAGTGCACCGATGAGCCTGTCCCTTGCCTTCATGAGGCTTCCAACAGGAAGAACTGTCAGGACAAGGCAGGCATGAGTTCAAGTGCCTGCTAGCTGGGTAACTTGGACACCTTGCTCCACCCCCATAAACTGTTTCCACATCTGTCAAATGAGAAGAGAAAATCTACATGGCCAAGCTGACATGACTGTACATGGCCTGCCTGTCACTGTCTCTTCTCTCACCATGCCCTTTCCTGCTCTTCCAGAATTGTATGTTCCCCCACGCCCTGGCCCCCACATTTCCTCTGACCACAGGACCTTGACACACTTCCTCTTACTGGGACACTGTTCCCACACCAAACTTTCCACATAGTTAACTGTTCCTATCTTTCATTCTGCCCTTGGATTATCACTTCCTCCAACCAGCAATCACTCTACAAACTCAGTCAGCTTGAAAGTCCACATTCTGCCCCAGAGCAGACAGTGGGGTGTGTGGTATTTGATCCCATAGCTGATGCATAGGACCACTGGGACCATAAGGTGTAGGACTGAGTTAATAGTTATTCCCTTCAATCTCCAATCAAGAACTCATCAATGCCCATGGGCATCTGACCACACGTCAGCGAGTGAATAACCCCATCCTCCTTCCAAGCCTGCTCCATTTGCTGTCTCCCATGTCAGTCACAAACAACGCCTTTGCTCAGGCTCTGTGGGGCCAAGTCTTGGAGTCTTTCATGAGGCACATCCCACATGCTTCACCTCCATCCACATCTGAAGTTTTAACGCTGCCCTATCGCCCACTGCCCACTCTTGGCACAAGGTTGGCACAGGTTGGCACAAGGTGTCGTCATTTCCTTCATGGATCTCGGCAATACCCTAATACCCTCTGCCATCTTGTCCCAGTAACGTGGTTAGGGCAGCCCTGTGTCAGCCTCAGAAAATCAGGTCCCATCTCCTCTGTGATGGCTGATTTTACTTGTTATCTTGATACAATCTAGAATCACCTGATAGGGGAGTCTCAGTGAGGAATTGCCTAGATTAGACTGGTCTGTGCTGGGTGTTCTGAGTGGGAAGAACCTGAAAGTATGAAGGCAGCATCTCATGGGCTGAATGGAACGAGAGAATGAGCCAGGCAGTAGCAGGCACACATCCATCCGCTGCTCTCTACTCCTGTGGGTATGACTAGTCTGCACTGCCTTGACTTTCCTGTAGTGACAGACTATATGATCTGGGGGTGTAAGCTAAATAAATCCTTTCTTCCTTGAGTTGCTTTGATCAGAGTATTTTTTTACAATGGCCAGAAATGATATTAAATAACAACATTCACTCTTGTGTGACTACTGGCCTCCTTTCTGTGCCATGTGTGCTTCAGGTATGTCTTGCCACATAGCCTTTACACCAGTGACTGCATTGTCTTAAATGGTCCTTACCCCAGGCAGCTGCTTACAGCCTCTGTTCCTATCACAGTCACCTGGCTGGAAGTAACCACCTGCTCCGAGCCTTTACTCCCCTTCCCACTTGATTTTGTTGTTCTTGGAATGAGTCCCTTCCTAATGAGCAGTGTAACTAATTATTTCCTTGTTTATTGACTGTCTACTTGACAGTAGGCAAGCCACATGAGGATGGTCGGAAAGTGTTTTCTGCTTACTGCTTCCTATTTCCTGTTTCTTGCTTTGCTTCCTGCTTCCTGCTTCTTAGGGCCCACACTCCCCTGATACTCACCTGGTACTCCACAGCTCAACTAGTACCACAGCTCAGCTAATCTTGGAGATCAAACAGCTGATGGGAGCTATGCCTCTGGGTGATTCTCAGGGGCTCCAGGCCTACATTTAGAACGAATCCAGCTAACACGGCTATGATAGGTCCATAACCCGGAGCCAATCAATCATGCCAAAGCCAGCTCCCGTGGGACCCGACACTCTATTCTATAGCTAGAGTCCAGATTTGAGTCAGTCTACCTGATACAAGAGAGCCTGGCTTCCACTGGGGGATAATGAGGGTCAGGTGGAGTTCTGCAGGGGTAGGCTGGACTGAAGAGACAGGAGGAAACTGGGGCAGTAGGCAGACATAGGTGGGGAAGATATGCAGGAGTGGGTGGAAGGGGAGAGGCTAATGGAAGGAAGACATCCCTGAGGGCGCAATTTAGTTACCCAAGCCTAGACCAGACAGTCAGAGGGACTACGTGCTCAGCTAACAAAGCTAAGAGAACAGATCAGAAAACCCACCAGGAGGAACAGACGCTGACAGTAAAGGGAGAGGCCAGGTCCAAAAGCACCTCCACCTGCCAGTTGAGAACCCCTGAGGGCTGGAAGTAGGAGGGAGAGGATGGGGCATGTGGTGAAGGTAAAGGGCGAGCATCATGGGGGAATGTCAGCAGGTTCATCTTCCCCTCAGAAGCGGCAGGTCTGACTCAACGTCAGAGCCTTAGCACCACCCGACGTTCCACAGAGCATCCTTGCTTGGCCCTCACTTCTAAGAAGGCTGAGTCAGGACAGTTGGCCAGGTGGCTCAAGAAGACAAGATCAGAGTCCCCCAACTCCTCAGTAAAGTTAGAGACAGTAAAGTTGTCTCTCCAGACATTTTGCTTTATGCTGGCCTTGACTCACAGAGGAAACAGGACCGCTGGGGTGCTGGCAACAGGAAGGCTGGGGTGCATGTAAGGGCAAGCAAGGCCGGGTGCAGAGCTTCACCTGTAAAATTGCTTCCTGCTTCCTTTCCAGAGCTGTGAAAAACCCTTCCTGTTAGGACTGTAAGGAGCCCCCAGATCTCTGCTCTAACGATCCAACTCATGCTGTTAATTAATAGCCAGAAACAAACCACAACAACAAAAACAAAGGAAAGAAAGAAAAGACAAAACATCAACACCTTTATGCTTTTTCTACAACGCACAAGCAGAGTGGACCCAAGAAACCTGGCCTCTCGGACTCCTGTTACCAGGGACACAGAGAAGATCCGCTGATGGGTTATGATGGCTTCCAGGTTACCTGTGGTCTGGTCTAGGCTGAATAACTGGAGGAAAATCACATTCACACTCTGACCTTATTTGCTTTCTTATAAAATGACAGCCAGTGGTGGCCAGCAGCCTGTTATAGTCTGCAACACATATCTTCCAAGTATTGTTTTTGTTTGGTTGGTTTGTTCTGATTTGCTGTTTGTTGGAGACAGGTTCTCATACGTAGACAAAGATAACCTTGACTTTCTAATCCTCCTTTCTCCACCTCCTGTGTGTTGGGATTACAGGTATGCGGGATCATGCCATGTAGATGCCATGCTGGGTGGAAGCCCAGGCTCCATGCAAGCTAGGCATGTATCCGACTGACACAGCTACAATGATACAAAGCCCCTCTTATGTCTGGATACTTTACCTGGAATCTGCATTTATGTTTTTCTTTCTTGAAATTCTGAAGCCCTAATGGGCCACAGTGCCCATTCTTGCATGGCTGTCTGCCATTGGCTGCTGGTGGTTGCCTCATGCCACCCCCTTCTCCCAAGGGGATCCTTACTTGATACCTGCACAGCTCACAGCCTAGGTGGGTCAGGTTTCAAGAAGACCAGGCTGCCTTTTTCCAGATGTTGACTGTTAATATCTATGAGCTGTGTGACCAAGGAAAGGTGACTTAGTCTCAGGTTCATCATCTACAAAACAAGAGCCAGGGTTTAGGTGTGCCACAAGGAATAATAAGCTCACACATTAAGATCTGGGAAGGAACATATATGTGCAAGTGGCCACTGCGTGCACTGTCATCAACAATTCTCCTTCCTCTTGGCTTCTACCTCTCCAGCCCTGCCTCTACGCTCAAATCTAGTATGCCCTGACTTAGCACTCTGAGACAGCAACCGGAGCCCTTCAACAGATGGAAGAGACAAAGAACACTGCATTGAGTGCATATGTGTACATGTGCATTCTCATACACATACACACACGGACAGACATGCATACACATGGACACATACATCTGTGTAAACACGCACAGGTGTATATATACATATACAAACCCACATGCATAGATGCATTCATGCCTATAAGAACCTAAGCAGGCCTTGGGACTAATTGCCAGGAACTGGTGTTTCCACTGCCCAGAAAACAAGACAGGATTTCAAAACACAGACAACTCTGTTCTACAGCACAAACAGGGAAGATGTGGTCCCTAGCCTTGGGCTGACCTCTGAGTCCTATATGCTGTGCTTTATGGACAGCTTCTCAACTGGCCCATGCAGCAAGTGGCCGAGCCCGGATCCTGCAAGAATGCTGAAGGGAAAGGCCTGTTTTCTTTTCATCAGACAGAAGCAGACATGGAAAGGAGAAAGGCTCTCCCTGGGGATAGAGTAGCCCTGGTAAGTTTTTGTCAACCTGACACAGAACGAGAGTCATCTGAGAAGAGAGAACCTCAGCTGAGGAACAGGTTCCCACTGGATTTGCCTGAGGGCCTTTCCTTGATTAGTGATTGATGAGAGAGGGCTCAACTCACTATCCCTCCCTTAAGCTGGTAGCCACAGGGTGTGGGGCATTTGGACCATGACACAAAAGGAACTCGTGGAAATGGCAAGGTAGGGAGAGCATGTTCAAACCCTGGAAATCTCAAAATTTGAGACAGGCAGGAGCAGAACTAGCTCCTTGCCTGTTTCCGTGCCTGCCTCAGAGCATGTAACCAGGTGACCCCCAACCAGGTCACAGGCAGTCAGTCACAGACCCAGCACCTGGAATACCACTCCATGCTAATGAGACATCTTAGTCCCTTAGCCTTCAGCCAACGACCTTTTCCCATCCTGAATATTCTCACCCTATATATAACCTTGGTTCACCTGGAATAAAGGTATGCATTCAAATCCATCCCAAATAAAGAAGCACGAACAAGCTAAGATCATCTCAGAGAGCTGCTTCATTAATGATCATCAAAGAAGGCCTCCATCTGGATTCTGTCTCATTCCCTCCTGGCCTGGCAAGCAGCAGTGTCTGACACCCTGGAGGGAAGAGGTGGACTGTGGACCCTGCCCATTCCAGACGTCACCCTGTCCTCTCCAAGCAAGTGTACCACTGGTGTCTAGACATCCTGGGAGGAGAGTGGGAACACAGGAGTTCAGTAAGAAAGCAGACTGAACAAGCCAATAAGCAGCATCCCTCCTCGGCCTCTGCATCAGCTCCTGCCTCCAGGTCCCCGTCCTGAATTCCTGCCTTGACTTTCTTCGATGATGGACTGTGTAAATGTAGAGCTATAAACTGAAAGAAACACTTCCAGTGATCACACAGTCTCTTTTGGTCATGGTTTTATCAGAGCAATAGAAATATAACTAAGACAAGGGATACCACACTGCCTATCCGAAGACCTCTTACACCTACCTCTTGCATGCACAGAATAGTTCTTGGGCAGAGGTCACTTTTGAGAAGGTCTTGCTACAAAGGCATATATTCATAGCAATCCTCTTGCCTCAGTCTCCCAAGTACTGGGACTATGATCATGTACAGCCACACCCAGATCATGTGACCATGATCATTCTTGGTGCATAGGTTCAGAGCTGTGTGTGCCTATGCATGTGTTGCAAGAACTAAGTGCCGTACCACAGCGGAGCTGCAGCCAAAACCACACCTTCCTTGCTCTGATGTCTGGGGCTTGAGTTTGACTGTACCTGGAAGCACAGCCCCAAGTGCTGCCCTGGGCATCCATGATTGACTTACTTAACCAAGGATAACATTGTGTGTGTGTGTGTGTGTGTGTGTGTGTGTGTGTGTGTGTGTGTGTGTGTATACAGAGCATACAGAGGCCAGAGGGCAGTCTCAGGCATGGCATCATATGGCATTCCTTTTGCTTTCTTCTTCTTAGTCTTTTTGACAAGGTCTCTCAGTGGCCTGGAGCACACCAAGTAGAAGCAGACTAAACTGACTGGCCAAGGAGCTCCAAGGATCCTCCTGTCCACCTCCCCAGAGCTAAGATTACCAGTGCATCCACTGTGCCCGCCTTTCTTCTGTAGGTGAAGATGCTTGAACTCAGAACTGGTGCTTGCAAGGCCAGCACTTCACTTATGGAAAGTTTCTTTACTGAGCTCTGTGGAAAAAACGACAGAGCATGAAACCCCAGTAGCAGAGGCAAGAGCCAAGCCAAGCAGGACTTCAGACAAGCGTAACCTAGCCCAGGACACCAGCACATTATGAGGACAAACCAATGAGGTGAGGCCAGACAGGGAGGCATACACCTTTAATCCAGCACTTGAAAGATAGAAATAGGCAGATCTCTGAGTTTGAGGACCACCTGGTCTATATAGAGAATTCCAGGCCAGCCGGGGCTGCATAGTGAGATCCTATCTTAAAAAAAAATCCAAAGAGGTGAAACCCCACAGGGCAGGGCACAAACCTGATCCTCCTACACCCCTCACAGCGCAATCACTACAGAATTGTAGCTTACTGGTGAGCATTTGCTGGGGACGGGACCTGCACTTCAATGATAATTTAGACACCTTATAATTAGTGTTTGCTAGTTTGCATTTTATCCTTGTTCGCGCGGTTACCCTTGCCAGAGGAAGGGAGCACACAGTCCCACATGCCTCTGAACCAGCGTAACCTAGGCCTCAAAGGCACAGGCTGCAGAGACACAAATGATTTCGGAGCTCTCTCATCTCGACCCTCTCTGTGCCTTCGGATCCCACATTTCCTTTCAAAGTGGAGATGCAAGTTAGCCTCCGCGCTAACAAAACACTTTCTTCATCCTACACCGAATCCCTCAGCAAATCCTCAAATATCTTTGCAAATCTCAAAGATATTAAGGCATTTAACTTTTTTTTTTTCCATTTAGACCTTTGAAGGATGCTGTGAGCAGAATAATTTCAGAGTTAAAAACCCTGTCGACTGCATAGGAAATTAAGGAAACTGCCTGTCAGCCCAGTAGCTGGGCTGATAACTAATTACTTATAGATTTTCGGTCAAATTTGAGAAAGATAAATATTTAAATAAAACGTATAATCATTTAGAAAAAGCACTAAGTGTTTTGTAATTATTGTGTTGGAAGGAATCATTGCTCAGATAGTGCATTCCGTCACTTGTGATGCGCTGGGCAGGAGTCTCAGAGGAGGGGGCTGCGGGGAGCCAGAGGGTTTGACTTGTATATTTCCGTGCAAGTGTGTGTGTGTGTTTGTGTGTGTGTGTGTGTGTGTGTGTGTGTGGTGTGTATGAATTATTTTGTGTGTAGGTGTGGGTGTATGTGTTTCGTATGCATTCTGGTTTATGTGTGTTGTGATGTGTGTGTAGTGCATGCACATGAGTGTACAGATATGTGAATGCATGCAGAGGCCTGAGGAGAATACCAGCTACTCCTCTGTCACTCTCCACCTCACTCCCCCTGAGACAGGGTCTCTCACTGAACCAGATGCTCACCCTTTGCTTATGTTGGCTACCCACTGAGCTTCAGAACCCTCCTGTATCCACTCTGCATGCAACTTTTGACATGGCTGCTGGAGACTTGAACTGTCTTCATATTTGTACAGCAAATGCCCTTACTCGCTGTACCATCTCCCCAGCCCTGTATCAAAGGACAATATGCTGCTCTGAAGTAGTCTTTGCTGACAGGAAGGACTGGATTCATCAGGCTGGGCCTTCTCTCCTGACTTGTCCAGCTCCGCTTTGGGCTGCAGTGTCCTGTGTAGCCCACAGCTTGGCTTTGGGTGGGGGCCTTTCTATACAGAGAAGAGGGAAGATCTTAGAACATACCTCCATCGCACCGTAATCCACAAACACTCATCTCCATCTTTCTCCATCTCCAGACCTTCTCAGACTTATAGATCATCTCTCTCTAAATACCCATCTCCTCTGCCCTTTTCACTTCTCATGGTCTGATATCCTTCTCCAAGATTTATTTCCTCTCTCTCTCTCTCTCTCTCTCTCTCTCTCTCTCTCTCTCTCTCTCACTGAACCTGGAGGTTACCAATTTGGCTAAGCTGTCAGCCCGCAAGCCCCAGAGATCATCTTATGTCTACCCCCCCAAGCTGAAGTCACAAACTTTTTTTTATAGGTACTGGGAATCAAACTAGAGACCTTAAACTTACATGGCAAGCAACTTATCAACTGAGCCATCTCTCCAGCAACCTGGTGTCTGTTCGATTATTTTTTTTAATTTGAAAAAAAAAAAGACTTTGTTCAGCTTAGGTGTCTCTATGTGTGTTTGCAATATCTCTCTCTGTCTTTCTGTCTCTCACTCTGTATATCTCTGTGTCTGTCTGTCTGTCTGTCTGTCTCTCTCTCTCTCTCTCTCTCTCTCATACACACACACACACACAAAGTAGGAAGGAACTAACTATATCATGCCCTGAGGCTTATGCACCTCTGCCTCCTGGAGGGAATGTTTCAATTTGAAGGGTATTTCCATACAATACAATCGCAGTTCTCGTCGCTGTCATTTCAGGCACTCATGATCAATTATCAGCTAAAAATATTAAATGAAAAATTCCAGAAATAAATGGTAGATTCATGTCAGGTTGTTTGCAAGCTAAAACATCTTGATGAGCTTTCCACTGTCTTGTGACTTCGTGCCTCAGACCTGACTCACACGGATGCCCAGAGTATATACAACTGTCAGCACTGCCTGCTTGCCAACCACCCAGCAGCCCTCTTGGCTATCAGACCAACTGTTGTGGAACTTTAGTACATGTAATCAAAAAACCCTTGCTTTACTTAGTAGTAACCTCCGAGAGCAAGAAACGTAATGCTGGCAGTCCAGGGGAGCCAACGAGAAACTGGAAGTAGCTACTTCAAGTGAAAATGTGCACAGCGGTGAAATTGTAAGTGGACGGCACACTCATATAACTTACATTATAATGTATGATTTAATGGGTGAGGATGCACCTCACTTGGTCATACCCCCAAGCTGTGGGCATAAAGCCCTGGGTACTAACCCCAACACCATAAAGCCAGGAGAGATAGCAGTCATAAGATGAAGGCAGGAGGATCAGGAGTTCAAGGTCATCCTCAGCTACATAGTGAGACCCTGTCTCACAAAATACATTCATCACTGTAACTACTTTTGTTGTATATCATTACTAGCTATGTATTATTTTGTCCTTGCTATATAGTATTTGTTACTAATATACTATTGTGATTAATATGTAAATTAACTATCATAGATATGTAAAGAAAACATATAGTTTTATAAAGGGTTCAATATTACTTGAGACTTGGGTATAAGCCAGGAACATGAGAATACTGTCACAGTTACGGTCCATATGAATATATTTACTTTAATGACCTTTTAGAGAATTCCTTGTCTAAATCAATCATTATGTTACTGGTTATAATATGGTGGTTTTATAAACTCTTTTGCTCCTTCCCTACTCTTATTAATTGACCTTCTTCTGGAAAGACTTAACTTTATATCCTTGTACCCTTTGCCTCTCTCTCCTCCCACCCGCTCCTCCTGCTTTTCCTTTCTCCTCTCTCATAGCAATAAACTCATTAATTTTTTCAATGTGCTAATATCCATTACTAACGCCATTCTCTTTGATGCCTAAATTGTCATAGATTTGTGCAGTGAAACCTCCTCCAGCTGGGTCCTGTGTCCTCTATACATGACCCAATTAGACTCTAAGCTCTCCCTTGGTTTTCTGACAAAAATAAAAAGGCATGTTCCAGGCTGCCTACCACTTTCTTTTAGTAATCTTTAGAGATGAATAATAGTTAAAGACCAAGATACAGGCACGGCGTGTGTTCATGACTCTAAAGGAGTCCTAGCTTATTGCATCTCGGCCTGTTCAGCAACAGATCTGGTCTCTTGCCCTCTCCCTCCCCCCTCCTCTCCATTCCCTCTCCCTCTCCTCTCTCTTCTCTCTCCCTCTCCCCTCTGCCCTCCCTTCCCTGCCCAGGTGCCTTAAACATCGCAATTTATTAAAAGGTGAAATTCTATAAAGCTGCTTCAGCCAGTTCTATCTTTGGAGGGACAGATCTCCACCTGCCAATGCAAACACTATTCAACAGAATCTCCATCCAAAAGAAACCGAGTGGAACTCTGAGAATACAACAGTGCTATTAGTTAAAATCTCAGTGATTAATCCTTATTCTCAATTTGTCAGCATATGGAATTACCTAGGAGACACACCTCCAGGCATGCCGGTGAGGAAGATTCTAGATCTGGTTAAGATAGGAAGACTTACCCTAACTGTGGGTGATACTGTCCCATGGGATGAGGGAGTGTTTCCTGAAGTGGATACAGGTGAAAGACTAAGACAGACTTGTGAAGAAATGTTTCACTGAAGCACATAGGAGAAAGGATGTTTTGCTAAAGCAAGCACATGAAAGGACACAGGGTGAAGGGTTCTTTGTTAACATGTATTGGTCTGCCTTACATTGCATAGTTGAGCTGCATTTGTCAGGACTCCATAGAGAGAAATGTACCAAAAAACTTCTGGTGGTGCGCTGCAGTTTGTTGCCACTTCCAAGGACCCAGGCTAATTAGAAAAGTGAGATCAGCGGAGATAGATGCACGTGCAGAAGCAAGACTCCTGGAGGACAAGTGATGTTTAGAGTATATAAATAGAACTCGATGGACAGTGATGGGGGCTGACTTGGTTTGCTGGTACAGCTAGCTGTACAATGTTTTGGATCTCTTGCCTTCACTGATCTTCACTTCACTGAGAAAGGCACAACCAAGAACTTCTCCTGGCGTTCCTCCTGGCCTCTCCTGCTGATCGTGCTGAGGATGAGACCTGCTGTCTCTGCTAGGTAGTGTCCCTGCTGCTGATTTGCTTGCTATCCCAACTCTACCAACTGGACTGCTGATGTATCCCTGAAGTGTCTGCGAATGGATCGAGCTGCCGCTGCTAACCTGTGAACTAACTGAACTGCTGATTTGAACTTCCCTGGAATCTTTTTTTTTTTTTTTTTTTTTTTGGTTTTTCAAGACAGGGTTTCTCTGTGTAGCCCTGGCTGTCCTGGAACTCACTCTGTAGACCAGGCTGGCCTCGAACTCAGAAATCCGCCTGCCTCTGCCTCCCAAGTGCTGGGATTAAAGGCGTGCACCACCACCGCCCGGCCCCTTGGAATCTTTATTTATTTATGTGGTGGTTTGAATAAGTATAAAACCTATAGACTCATGGGTTTAAATGCTTGGCCCATAGGGTGTGGCACTATTAGGAGGTGTGGCCTATTAATTGTGCCTATAATTGCTATGAGGCTGAGCCTAGGTTGTAAGAGCTTCTAGGGCCCATGTTCAGACCCTAACTCCAGAAATGCCTACATCTGCAGATGGTCTCTACATTGGCACAGACAGCAACTCTAGAGTGCAGCAGAATCAGACTTGCCTTGAATTTAAGTTCCGGAACATTCTTCTCCTGTCTTGAAAGGTGTTGTACATCCCTGGAGACCTGTGGTATTGGAGGAGACTGGAAAAACTACAAAAGAATCAGAAAAATAATTCAACTTGCTGTTAATGTCATGTCTCTGGAGTGATGATAATGTCTCCAGTGGGGCCTTCATTGGAGGACCTGCAGGCTGGAAAACAGGTCCCAAATCAGCCTTTCCAGCCACCCTGTTAGCACCTAGAAGGGCTCATGACATCTCCCCATGGTCCCCCTGCTCCTCTCTACGCAGACACTACAGAGACTTTCTCCATCTCTCTTGCCACAAGTTGAATGTTTACTTGGCACAAACCACACAACATTAAATAGTCCCATGATATTCTGAGTAAAAGCAAAACTCCTTACTGTACTTCCTGCCTGTATCTCTGACTTCATCAGGAACTTCCTCTGTTGTTACACAAATATCTGGACTTCTTCCCGTGTTCCATGCAGGCCTCCCACCCCTGCTCTGCACTGCGCCTGGCCCACAACCACTCTCACCTGCTCCACTTTTCTCCTCCGGCTGACACTGTGTGACACAGGCCATGATGTTTTCTTACCTGTTGGAGTCTCTGACATGAGCGCTGTGACAGCCGAGCATGCCGGCGTCCCTCGTGCCTGGCTGTAGCCTGTGCACCATGGATATGTGTCAAAGGGAAGGAGAGAAGGAGGAGGGAGCCATGAGGGAGGGAAAAGCAGTGGGGTGAAAGTGAAGAAGAGGTAAGGGGGAAGAAAGGAGGAAGAGATGGGTAAACGGAGAGTGTAGACAGCAGGAGACAAGCAGTGCTGGGATTTGGACAAGGGTCAAGAAGACACTGAGACACTGGGATGAGGAGTGTATTAGAAAAGTTATTAAGGCTTGGACAGACTAATGAGAGGCGTGGTAGGGTACTGAGGGGAGTTCAGGCCCCAGTGCCTGAGACGGATGTTGGCATGGTGAGATCTCTGAAGAGAGAGATCAGGGCAGGGCAGAAATGAAAGTCCATAAAGCCATTCTTTTTTTCTTTTCTTTTTTTTTTTTTTCTTTTCTGAGACAAGGTTTCTCTGTGTAGCCCTGAAACTCACTCTGTAGACCAGGTTGGCCTTGAACTCACGGAGACTCACTCCTCTGCTTCTGCCTTCCAGGTGCTGGGATTAAAGGCATGTGCCACCATCCCAGGCCTGGAAATCTGTCTTTATAGCTTGTGAGGAGGGGGAGGAAGAGGAGTGATGAGGGCCCAGGGAAGGAAGCTGGTACAGGGGATTGGGGAGAGGCAATGGTCTAGTGGGTGAAATGGTTGACACATAAGCACAAGGAGCTGAGGCTGAACCCTCAGTCCCACATGAAAGACTATGTAATCCAAGCCCTGGGGATGCAGAGAGCAGAAGATTCCTGGGGTTTTCTGATCAGTCAGTCAAGCTGAAGGAGTGAGATCCCAGGGTCAGTGAGACACCCTGTCTCAAAAAATAAGGTGGAGAGTCATTGAGGAAGAAAGATAGATGACGTCAATTCTTGGTGTGTGCGAATGAGAGTGCAAGCATACACACACACACACACACACACAGAGAGAGAGAGAGAGAGAGAGAGAGAGAGAGAGAGAAAGAGAGAGAGAGAGAGAGAGAGAGACTAAATACATAAGTATATAGGAAAGGCTCAACAACAACTGTATTATTGTTATTTTTACTGAGGTTTTATGTTCATATGATAATGTATACACCTTAAGCATTTAGTTTGCTGGATCTTCCCATGAATGCCCCCCCCCACACACACACATCAAGGAGCAGCCCACCGTCCCTCACACAAGCAACGCTCTTGTGACCTCCAGCTTCTCCTGCTGTCTGACTTTTCCCCAGGAAGCTTGAACAAACGTCTATTTGTTCCTAACCCCACTTAGGACACCAACAACAGATCAAAGAAACAGTATCACCCAAGGCAAGTTTGGTGAAACAGCAAGAATGTTTGAGTTACTAACAGGAGCGTGGGAGACTCAAAGGCAGCTGCGTCACTGAAAAGCCCTCTCCAGCTTGGGTGAAGACTTACAAAAGCTGTATCATTGGCTCTCCCAGCATGTCTTACAGAAGGTGGGAGTCTTCTCTCCCCAGCCACAGTCACTATTTATATAGCGTTGGGAAGAACCTTGAGAATCTTAAGGTCCAGGAGCTTCCAGAACCTTGAACATTTTGTTTGCTTCCTGAGTGAGTCTCTGAGTCTCCCTTCCCCTCCTCCGTCACAAATACCCTTAATGCACATAGCCTCTGCTGGAGCCTTGTTGATTTTTACCACTTTCTGATTTTTGCTTGGTTGCTTTTTCCTGAGATGTAGCCCAGGCTGGTCTGGAGCTCAGTATGCAGTCAAGAGTGACCTTGAACTTCTGACCTCCTGCCTCCATCTCCTGAGTGTTTGGGTTCTGAGGCACGCACCCTGTTGAAGCAGTGCTGGGCATCCAACTGACCTTGGTGCATGCTAAGCAAGCGTTCTGCCAACTAAGCCACCTTCCTAATCCCTGGTTCCAGTCTTACACCCATTCCTATAGGTTTCAGTTTATCCATTCTTACGGTTACTTAGAAGATGTTTTCTATATCGAAAGCTAGTGTCTGCCAGGGACAGAGCCCCAAGAACCACAGATGAGATCATTAGCAAGCCACCCAGAAGTACATAATTAAGCCTTGATGGCTGGGTCCCAGGAGCCCCAGGCTGAGACAGGGTGGAGCTCAAAGAGCACTGAGGACCAGCCTCTGTGAGCAGCAGATTTTGACAGCTGAAGCAACTCAGACAGGCAAGGGAGGGCATGAAGGGACTGGAGGTATGGGCAAAAGGAAGACAAGAATTAATGAGAAACAGAAAATAATTTAGCAGGACAGCAAGCCTCAAGAGATGAGCTCCTTCTCCAAATGTCTCATTTGTCCAGAGAGGATGAGGAAGGCCCACGGCTGTAAGGCTGGCTTTAAGAATTCCATTTCCCTGATGCTATTCAGATTCCAAACTCGATCGATAAAAGTACAATTAGCTCACCAGATCACAGCAGACGTGTTTAACCTTTAAGTGGTGGCCACATGCATATTAAGGCTCTGCCCCATCTGTGTCACCTCTCATATACGTCGGATAAGTCATCCCACAGTTGACATTTGACGCTATAATGTTAGCATACCTTTTAAAATTCAGATAAAGATTATTTCAATTTTGTAAAGCTGGGAGCCAGATGTAATTGCCTTGCTCTGGACTTTAGATCTAAATCATCCTGCCAGCTCTTCCTGTAGTTATTGAGGACTTTATCATTGGGGTGTGTACTGCATATACTACAAGCCTGAACACTCCAGAGGGCTAGAACGAAGCTTGAATGCTCCCAAGAGGAGGATTGACTTTTGCTAGAGAAACCGTGAAAGTTTCATTTGGGAAAATGTTCGATCAAGAAATTAATCCATCAATTGGCAAGTCTGGGGAACTCCAGAATGTCCAGAGCCCTGTGGGTTCCATATCAAACAGCTCTCTGTGCAGAGGAGAGAAGGGGAGCAGACTGGAGCTTTTAGGACCATGGGGCCTCACACAAGCTTGCTGTGTGACTTTTCCAGGAGAGATGCAACAAACATCTATTTTCGACAGACAAGACACCAATGGTGGACCAAGGGCCTCGTTCCATCCAGCTTTGTAAGCTGGTGAGCTGATTGGGGGTCCTTACAGGAGCACAGATGGCAGCTGCCTCACTGAAAGGTCCAGTACACCGAGAGTGACTGCTCATGAAAGCTGCAACCCAGAGCTCCTGAGCAACCTGCAGACACAGTGAATTTCAGAGGTCTCTGCTTATGGAACTTAGGGAGGGCCTTGTTAATCCTGTAACTTCAGGAGCTTCTGTCTTGTGAGTTCTGTTGACTTCCTTGGCCTTGTTTTCCTTTCCTTGCTGAGTTTTAGGCTTCATCTTGTCCTGCCAGGAAAGAATTTATAGTCTGGATCCCCAGCACTGACATAAAAAACCCAGTGGCCACACATACTCCTTTCAGAGAGGGAGGCAGAGACTGAGGATCTCTGGCACTTACTGGCCAGCCAGCCTAACTGACTTGGTGAGCTCCAGGTTCAGTGAGAAACCCCGGTTCAAAATATAAGGTGGAGATGGATAGAGAACTTCCCAACTTAAAAGTCTAACTTGCACAGACATATGTGCACATGTACCATCATGAATATGTACACACACATACACATACATATACATAATATACACACATAAAACAGATAGTTTAAGCAGAAGTTTATTGAACAGAGCTAAGCAAAGCAAACTCTTCTAAAGAGATACTGGTGTGTTCTCACCCAAGGCAAAGAGCTGCTCAGTGGGCTCTATGTTGTGGACTTAAAAGGAGTTTATGAATATTTATGATGTAGGTAAAATATTCATGAAGTAAGGTGACCCTTTTTCCCCTCCCGAATCATGATGGACCAAATCACGGTTTAAGGGTCATTTTTCCCACAATTGCCACAAAAGTGGAGGGTGTCAAAAATCACAATGCAAACAGCATTATAGTGACATCAGCATCTTAAGGATGCAGATGGTTTGTTAACGCACATGCGTGGGAGGATGCCCTGCACCTTGGCTTCTGATATAGCAGGAACAAGCTAAACGCAGCATTAAGCATCTGACCACCAACCAGGTCAGTTGCCAAGAACTAACTGGAGTTTTTCTCGATTACTCGTGTCTATCTCCTTGCCTTCCAGGATCAATTATGAGACACCTGGGCCACAGAGAGAGGGGAAGAGAGGCGGACCCTAGCCTGATCCTGTCTCTCCTGTTGTGTCCCTGAATATGGGCCTCACGATGGTGACCCCCATAGCTTTTCTGAAGGCAGAGGTGTCCGGGGCTCTCAGCAAATGTGAGAGGAGAGAGGAAGCAGGGTTTCTAAGGCAGGAGCATGGCATGTTAGGCTGTAATCCTTACAGCGGCGCAGAAACCTAATATTGAGACAAGCGATAATGATATTTGAGAACGCTTCCGTTTGATCTCCAGGAACATGAGCCAAAAGAAGATTTCATGTGAAAACAGGTTTCCTGAGACTCAAAAAGTAGTCAGGAAGAAATTTGAATGGAGTCTTATATAGCAGTTACCAGAGCTCAGAGTCTACCAGACATTCATTCTAGCTTGGCATCTATTAGCTGTGTGACCTTGGCAAGATTGAATGACATCTCTGAACCTCATCAGTAAAATGATTCAGGTAGTCCTCAAAGAATTGCAAAAACAAATTCAGAACCTGGTACAAGGGCTAGAACGGTGGCTGGGCAGCTGGAACCTGGCTGTGCCAGTAGAAGGACTGGGGTTTCAGATCCACCAGAACCCCACATAAATCCCAGGTGAGGTTGGTGCCTTTGGAGGCAGAGACAGGAGCTCCCCAGGGAAAGCTGGCTGGCTACACAAGCTATATCATGAGTTCTGGGTTTGATTGACACACCCTGTGTCAGTAAGGTGCAAGAGAGACAGGAGATGAAACCCAATATCAAGCTCATGTCTCAGGTCTCCACATGCATGCACACTCACCCACACATATGTGCCCCTCAAACAGGCAAAAGCACGCACACACACATGCATGGCCCACCACAATGGGGAGAAAACGAAGCTTTATGCAGCAGATAAGAATCTACCAAAAAACCTTCAGTATTCATATTCTTGCTTGCCCCGAATTTGTCTGCCAAGGTGTGACTAAATTAGCCAGTTTTCTAAATAAAATCAATGAAGGAACAAATAAAGAGAAGCCAAGAGCAATCTGTTCTGTGGCAAAAAGGGGGTGGGGCTGGAGAGAAAAAGCTCACATCTGCCCCAAGACACATGAAAGGGACAGAAGTTTATTTTAAGGGTCCCCCCTGACCTCCAAAGGGGTCTTCACAGGTTAAAACGCAGAGCCTCTCAGGAACGGCAGCCATTAGAGTCACGACCAAAGTTCACTATTGTTCTTGGGTAGAGAGAAGAAATTAAAGCATGCGTGTTTGTGGGGGGAAATAGCTAGTTTTATAATCTGCCTTTTTTGCAAAACTCAAATCTATATTAAGGAAACGAGCTGTGCGCTGAGGCGGGATGAGGTTTCTGGGCGACAGCTTCCTTTGTAAGTTTTGTGTGGTGCTTGAAGGTCACTTGTCCCGGGGACTTCATCCCACTCTGCAAACAGAAGTGGCAAGGCTGTCCCTCCACCCCCAAGCAGGTTAGACATGGAAACAATGTGTGCGAGTGGCTCGGAGTGGCGGGAGCTCCTTATGAGGCCTAAATTGAATTGCATTGACTTTTTACAAAGCCACAAATTGCTTATCTTATTCAAGTGCCTGAGTGTTTGCTTTTTGATGAGCTTGGGAGAAGACACCTTGGAGCTCAGCTGTCCTGTGAGTCGCCCAGTTTGAGTTGTGGAGAGAAGGGTTGGGGGGCAAAGTGTGGGACTTCATGTCCTCTGAGAAGACTTGAAAGAGCAAGGCCTGCAGAGTGGAGCCATCCTGGCCCCTAAGAGACAGCTCTGCCCTGGTTTCCTTCTCGGCTCAGACAAGAAAACATGGGGAAGCAAGGCGTTTCTAAAGCAGGGAAATAAAGGAAGAGGAAAAAAGGGCCCATGAGGTGGCCCAGTGGGTAAAGAAGCTTGCTACACAAACCTGACAACCCGAGTTCAATCCCCACAGCCCATGTTAAAAGTGAAAATGCGGACTCCATAAAGACATCCTAAGGCATCTGCATGTCCACCACTACATGCCATATCCACAAATACATGCCATACATACACAGTACAGAGGAGAAAAAGAGGGGGCCAGAAATTTCAGCAAATAGAGTGTGTGCTTGAATACACATGTGGGAAGTGTACAAGTGTGGGGTGTGTGTCTGTGTATGTGTCTATCTGTCTGTCTAATACCAGGAATGTTCTTGGATGCTTTCTAGCCATTTCCTAGTCAGATAAATCAGAAGCTCTGGAGGAAGACCATGGATGTCATTACTCCTAATGCCCCTTTCCCGGGGGTTCCAACAGCCAAGTCATAAGGCTTGCGCTAACAAGCCACTGCACTGAATGACTGAGGAACAGCAAGAGGAACAGACAAGAGGATGTGACTAGATACGTCAGCTTTGGTGGTTTGTGTTACTGGAGTTGACGAGATGATAGACCTATGTGGATAGTGTGTGTGTGGGGGGGGGCACAACACACTATTACAGTTACAAACAGTTACAAACATACACAATGTCACTTTCCATCAATCAAAGAGGACACACCCACACAGAAGCTCTCTCTGTGTCCTGGATGCAGATACCAGCTAGCTTATGGTTCTGCCACCATGTTTTCCTTGCCATGGTACGGTTTCAACTGTGAGGGGAATAAACCTTTCTTTCCTTAAGTTGCTTTTGTCACAGCAGTGAGCAAATGACTAATACATCCCATGGATGAGAAGTTGAAGATGGCCTCTAGTACCAAAAGTCTCCTTGCCTGGGATCCTTCAATTTGCACTGGCTGTTCCTGTACTCTAGGGGAAGGTGTGGTGATTTTAATGAGGATTATCCACATGGGCATGTGTATTTCAATACTTGGTCCCCAGCTGGCGAAACCTTTTGGGAAGGATTAGGGGCGTGGCCTTGTTGGAGAAGGTTGGTTGCTGGGGTGAGCTTTGAGGTTTCGAAGGTCCAGGCCATTCTCAGTGAGCTCTCTCTGCCTCATGCTTGTAGATCAAGATGTGAGCTCCCAGCTACGGTTCCAGTACCTCCCAGCTGCCCGCGGCCATGTTCCCTGCCATGATCATCATGGACTCTAACCCTCTGAAACTAAGCCCAAAATAAACTCTTCTGTAAATTGTTTTGGCAGTGATGTTTTATCACAGTAATAGAAAAGTAACTAAGACATTTTAGTGAGAGTGCTAATTCCAGTTTTAAATGCTTCTTTGGCAACTAGACACACACTCTGCTCCAGCCTGGGGTCTGTGGCCTTGAATAATTCCCATTGGGTTCCCTCTTGGAATTCTTTGGATCCCAAAGTAGGTCATACAAGGCATTCAAGGCTCTTCACAAGACATTGGTTTGCTAGCTAACTGGCAGCCATTCTTCCTCCTGTGCCCTCTCCCCTCCTAACACACACACACACAACGACACACACGACACACACATACACTACCCACTTCTTACAGAATATTTTCATCACATTAAAAATGTGTTCTTCTTACTTTGTCCTTCCTCTCTCCCTCCCTCCCTCACTCCATCCATTTGTTTGTTTTAAATGGTTGTTATTGTTGAAACAGGGTCAGGGTCTCAATCTGTAGCCTTGTCTGACTTGGAACTCACTAGATAGACCAGGCTGGCTAGAAATTCAAAGAGCTCTTAATCCACTACAAGTGCAGGGATTAAGGTGTGAACTACCACATCAGATTCCTGAAAATTCGTTATGGGTTATGACCTCAAATCTGAACCCTTAGTAGTGGGACTCCATGCACTTTGCTGCAAACATTTTGTATCTGGAGTTATAAAGACACTGTCATGGAAATAAAGCTCATAGGACTTTCCAGTACTCGGAGGAGGCAATGCACAAGCCTCGGCACAGAATAACATTTCTTCCTACCCTTTAGAGAAACAAAAGGGAGCTGTTGCAATTGCCTATCTCCACAAATAAAATATGCCAATACCCATTCTTGTGTTTGTGTGTTGATGTGTTTGTGGATGCACACATGTGTGTGGCTGTGTGTTCACATGTATGCAAATGCATATGGAAGCCAGAAGCCGACTTCAGGTGCTGCCCTGTAGGTACCATCTACCTTCTTTTCCTTTTTGAGATCCAGTCTTTCATAGGCCTGGACCTCAGCTATTCAGTTAGGCTGATTAGTGAGCAAGCCACAGGGATCTTGCTGTCGTCACTTCCCTGGCTACAGGGATTATAAGCATGTGCCACTGAACCTGGCTTTTTTACACAGTTCTGGGGCTAGAACTCTGGTCTTTGTGCTTCCATGGCAAGCATTGTATCCACTGAACCACTTCTCCAAACCCCCAATGCCCAGTGATTTGTTTTTCAAGATACCACAGTGATTAGATTCCAGAAACACAAGATTGGTCCCATCGTCAGTTTGAGAAAATGGACACCAGAAAGGTTATTTATCTTGTCCCAAATCACAGAGCTGGTCGATGGTTGTTTGTTGTTGTCATTGTTGTTGATTATTTGAGGCAGGGTCTTCTGTTGCCCAGGCTGACTTCAAAGTTACTACGTCACAAAGGATGCGCATGAGCTCCTGACCCTCCTGCCTTTACCTCTGAACCCTGGGATTCCAAGGTGTGTGTAGCCATGCCCAGTTTATGTGATGCTGAGGATCAAACTCGAGGTTTCCTCCTGGCTGGGCAAGCCCTGTCCTACTGGGAGCTGCATCCCCGGTCTCTGTAGTTAAATTCCTATGCAGGTCCAGATCTGCCTGAACTCATATAACATTTCAAGGGGTTCTAAGCCTTCCCCTGGCTTCTAAAGCATAGCACTCATTGGCCAAGGTGTTGGCAAGTCTAACACGAGGTTGTACCCTTGTTGTAACAATGACTTTTCTCTTGCCCAAAGGTTCCACTGACATTTATTATTTCAAAAGTATCTACAAAACCAAAAATATTTGCCATAACTATGGCATATGGACAAGACAGATGGCCCTCCAGCTAGGACCAAGGATGTGGCCATACCAACAAGATGGCCTTGATAATTATATATTGGTCAGTTTTCTGTTATTGGAATAAATCCCCAAAGCAATCCGCATGAAAAAAGGGAAAGGTTTACTTGGGTTCCATATCAGAGGTGTCAGCCCATAATTGCCTTCATTACTTTTTGGTCTGGTTTGGCAAAGCATTCTGGAAAGAGCATGTGACAGAAAGCACCGCTCAAGTGTTGTGGCCAGGAAACAGAGACAAAGACAGAGACCAGTGTTCTACAATCTCTATTTAAAGACACTCGCCAACAACCTACACATCACACTAGGCCCCACTCTTAAAGGCCTCAACACTTTCCAGAAAACAGTGTGGCATGAGGACCACGCCTCCAGTACCTGGGACTTTGAGGGAAAGTTAAGATCAAATTAGGGCAGTGGGTCTGACCTGCTGAACTTTGACCTGAAGCCTTTCCCAGGCTCCCCTGTTTATCCTCAGAGGCCAAGCCTCACCTACCAACAAGAAATGAAATTTCATACAAATAGCACAGGCTGTAGCATTTGTGACTTCTGTTGCCTTTTCTGGGATAAATGCCTGTAAGAAAATCTGGGAGGTACTAATGTAAGTTAGGAATGTACACCCTGAATGAAAAAAGAAATAAAAAGGAAGGAAAGAGAGAAAAAAGAAAGAAAGAAAGAAGGAGGAAGGAAGGAAGGAAGGAAGGAAGGAAGGAAGGAAGGAAGGAAGAAAGGAAAGAAGAAGAGAGAAAAAAGGAGAGAGGGAGAGAGGAAGAAGAAGAGAAGGAAGGGAGGAAGGAAGGGGGAAGAGAGGAAAGAAGGGAGGGAGGGAGGAAGGAAGAGAGGAAGGAAGGAAAGAAAATGAACGATAATTGGTCCAGAGTTTCAGCACCAACTGAATGAAAAATAAAGAAAGAATAAATAAATTAAAAGGAAAGGAAGGAACATGACTGCTCCTAGGTACGGTGGAGAAGAAAGTTTATTGTAGACATGTGGGAAAGTATAGCTAGAGGCAGACACATCTGGGAGAGTCCAGAGTGGACACCACCAGACTAAGCCATGTGAAGAGAGGGGGAGGGGAAGTGAGGGGGGAAAGAGGGAGACTAGGTTGCATCAGCCAGGAGGCTCAAACATACAAAGGAAGCTGGAAACCAAACTGGTTGGATTATATAGGGGAGGGCAGCACTCCCTCCCCCCGGGCGGAGTTCAGAATAGGGCATGAGGTATGCCAGTCAGGAGGATCCGAAACAGGTAGGAGACTGAGGGATGCTGGGAGAACATGGCAGCCAGGCCAATTTTGATAAGTTAAATAGGCACCTCAGTCATTTGTCCCAGGTTTTAAACTAACACACCTCTCCTATGTTGTGTGTTGTGTCAGTTATAAGAGTTTTTCAAAAAACTATATACTTAGAGTCATGGTTTTAAGACTTCTAAGCCAGACAACATGGAGGTACCTATCTACAATCCAATACTGGAAAGGTGGAGGTAGGAGAATTGCCATAAGTTCTATCCTACTCTGGGTCACTCAGTAGTTCCAGGCCAACTGTGGCTACAGAGTTGAGTTCTGCTAGGGAGAAAGCTTCTACAAATGGACCAATAGATGAGTGGGTAGTGTATGTATGTGTTGGTAGGAATATGGTAGATGGATGGATGAATAGGTAGATAGGTGGGTGGACAGATAGATCAATGGATCGAGCGATATAGCTCAGTGGATGCATAGGTAGTTAAGTCAACACATGAACATATGTATGGTTACATGGACTGGTAAATGGTGTGATAGATAATGGGGGAATGAATCAATAGATAATAAACAGGGGAGGCAGTTGGATAGGTGGCAAAGAAACAAGGCAAATGAATGAAGAGATAATAAGAAACATGAGTAATAGTGTATAGGAAAAATATAGAACATACATACTACATACATACATACATACATA